>CAKNXH010001364.1:42229-74678 GCA_932178445.1 Andricus quercusramuli
CTATGGGTTATGTTGGTTTCTAAACTTGACAGATTAGAATTTGTTTTATCAGATTTAGTTATTGACAGATGATCCTTATTTCGAGCCTATTTCAATCCACAAATCGACCTTATTTTATTAGATTGGCGGATCAAACTGAAGTGGGATTGTTTTGTTGTGTGAACTGTTTTAATACCGAATTAAGTTCTAAATCGAATCCTAGTTTTTACAGTGTTGACTCTATATCCCTTGGAGCATTCTGCAGGGCAGGGTCGCGACCAACACCGTAAGAGCGACAAAGATGGTAATCAAGTACCCTTAGGGCCGCATTATGTATATAGATGTACGTCGTTCCTGCGTGGGTCGAACAACCCGATAGTATGTGTTCTAGGTACTCAGCGTGTGCTAGTCACATGTATGCTAGTAAGCGTGAACTCACGGTATGCTAAGGTGGAAATGACACCGTCCTGGCATGCAAAAATAAAAACCTCTGTACCTGAATTGAGCCCTGATGATTTGAGGAAAGAAAAAGTTTTCTCCTTCGACAAGGTCTGTTTTTCTACATTTCTGTAAAAGTTTCCGTGCATATGCTTGTCGAGTAGCTGTTGGTGAAATTTTCCAAACTCTGCGTTCTTTACTTCGGCTTTTAGACGTGAAGCATCTAGATGGAGTAATGCACTTTCCTCATTTCTGATGCTAAAATTCAGGCTAAGGGTCTCGGCCGCTTGATCCGCGACTTTCTAAAGGAACGCTCCTTCGCCAATCATCTCGTGATTCCTGCCAATCTTTAGGAGCGGATCTCTGCAATTAGCATCGATGTAAGCCGTACTTAGAACAATTCGGTTATGAATACACTGGAGATTCAGAAGTCCGCGTCCGCCTTGACGGCGTGAAATGTATAATCGCGGAACTGAAGAATTGATATGCAAGCTTTTATGCATATGCATGATCTTACATGTGGTGACATCAATGGCCTTAAGCTCGTTCTTCATCCATTGAACCACCCCAAACGAGTAGAGTAACCACGCTTCACGACTGTGAGATAGGTGGTTTCAGGCAAAAGTCTCGTGCACCCTGAGTACATGGAGGGACCCAAGGACGACTGCCTTCTGCATTTTCCTCGCAAATATCTTAGCATTTTGTTGACACGCAGGGATGCTTTTTAGGCTATTAACCAGTGAAAGCTTGTCACCTCAAAGAGCACCGATGATCAGGACAACTAGCTTAACAGAATATTCCGGGTATAACCGTCGCAACTCCCTTGTAAGGTCTTTATACCTCTCTTCCATTTCATTCTCTTTGACTGTGATGTTTTTATCAGCTGGTACCGACTGGTGCTGACTATGCTAGGCCTCGAGTGCGCAACGGAAACAATGGCCGAGAATATGAGGTTCCAGTATATGCAGCACGTCTCATTTTCGACGATTGACTCTATTTCCCTACAAGCGTTTGGCGGAGTTTTATTAGGACGAATGTCGTAAGAGTGACAGAGATGGTAATAAAGCACTCTTAGTGCCGCATTGTGCTTTTGGATGTACGTCGTTCCCGCATGAGTTGGACAACTAAACAGTATGTGTCCTAGATGCTCAGGGTGTGCATGGAACGTTCTGCAGCTATCATCGAAAGTGCCTTGGCTCAAAATGTGACTTCAATCTGAGTGGTTTGAGGAAAACAAACGTTAGCTCATAAGATATCGACTGATCCTTCACATTTCTGTGGAAGAAGCTGTGCAAAGTCTTGTCGAGAAGCTGTTCGCGGAAGTTTTCCTCCTGTGCTTTCTTAATCCGGGCCTTCAGGAGTAAGTGCTGGAGATGGATAGGATTTGATGCATTTTGCTCACCCCTGATATTGAAGTCAAGGCCAAGTATTTCAGCAGCCTCTTCTGCTGCTTTGTATAGAAATGCTCATTTGCCCACTTCTTCATGCTTCGTGACCATTTTAAGAAGATAGTCTCGTCCATTTGCCACTATATGTGCTGTACCCAGAATAATCCTGTTGTGAAGACATTCAAGATTCAGTATTCCGCGAATAGCTTGGCGGTGTGAGTTGTAAAGTCGCGGAACAGAAGACTTAAGTTGCATGCTTTTGTTCATGTGCATAACTTTTCGTGACCCGATATCAAAGGATCTGAACTCGTCCTTCGTCCATGGAGCCACTCCAAATGAATAGAGTACTATCAGGACGGCAAGCATGTTCGTTGCATACATACTTTGTTCCTCGCCGACAGTTCGGAATAACAAATCCGTCGGATGAGACATTTGTATATGCTTTGGAGAGTATCCTTTATAGATGTTACGTCATGATTGCCGCTCTGTGGCACGCTCAGGTCTCTCCAACGCCAAGGTGTCATATAGAGCTTCTGTCAACGAGCTCAGGGTCTTCAGGTATGCCATGAAGTTTTCCGCGCTTCAAATAAACCTTGGCACATTTTTCTAACCCAAACTCCAATCGAATCTCCTGAGTGTATCTCTCGACAATCTCTAGAGCTAGATTTATTTGCTTTTTATTTTTAGCATAGATCTTAAGATCATCCATGTAAAATACACGAGTGACCTTATGCTGTCGATTTCCACGTTTGCCGCAGAAGTACCCTTCGGAATGACGAGGTGCGAGAGATAGTGGCAATAATGTGAGGCGAAAGAGGAGAGGGCCCATGGTGTCGCCCTGAAAGACACCTCTCTGAAAGGTGACGTTGTTAGTTGTCACTTGATGTTTTCCAGATAAGATAGTAAATCTGGTTTTCCAAACTGGTATCAATCTCTTTATGCACCTCACGAAGTCCGGATGAATCTTTAAGCTTTCCAACAGACAGATGATAGGACTATGCGAGGTTGAGTCGAAAGCTTTCCGGTAATCAATCCAGGCTATCAATTGAAAGCACTGGTAAGATGCTGCGTCTTTACAGACACATTTATCGATTAGCAGGTTCTCCCGAAATCCTGCTACGCCTGTCTGTGAACCGCGTTGTTCGTAGATCTCTCGCCACTCAGGTCCGCGTATCCTCACAAACCTAACATGGAGGATAACTGTTTAGATCTTATACAGTGGGTTCAGACAAGTGATTGACTTGCGATTCTTAGGGTCAGCTAAGTTGCCCATCTTTAGCAGGAGTACTGTGCGCACTTCCACCAACCACTCTGGAATAGGCTCTTTCGACTTAAGATATAAGGTGGAAATGCGGGCTAGATGCTGGCGGGTTGAAGGAAACTTCTTCTACCAGAAGGTCTTGATAACATCTGCTCCCGGAACTGAATAGTTCTTCATGCCTTTTAATACATTTTTCACCTCCTTGGTAGTGATGGATGGCATTCCTCCTCAGGTGTTATAAGGGCATCGCACAGCTCCTTGAAGCTATTTATGTTCTCTGAGTCTTCTTTTAGTGGATGCTGGACTTCGTAGACTTCTCTCCAAAATGCTTCGACCTGCTCTGGTTTGGGCGGATGGCCGACAGTAACTGGAGGATCTTGAAAGCGTCGAGATGGGTCAGAGAAAAACTGTTCGTTTTCTCATCAGATACTACCCGTATTCTGTCAAAAATGTGCTACCTAGGTCAGCAGCGTCGACTTGTGTGTGTGATGACGGATCCGCAGTCCGCGCGCAAACTGTCGAACCTTGGCGGTGAAATTCCTGCCAGACTTTATGTAGTTATCACACAATGAATGCGGGACGCGTACTGCCTTGTCCAGCCCACCTTTATGCTGAGTTGATGCATTCGTCTTTTGGTCTTATAATCAGCCGTTAGTTTTGTTTTACGGTTTGCATCCGGCAAAGCTCTCGCTTCATTATACACACTACAAAAGTGATAGTCTAGAGGTCGGACTCTTCTGAAGAATCTCCACGAAGCTCGTCATCCAGTTCAGCCAGATCTTGGGGCTTGAGAGAAACCTCGATGTTGATGTTTCTCCGCATCCTGAAACATCGTTCTTCCTCTATTGGATACCTGCCCGCGGTTGGTTTCAGTGTCGCCTCTCTTTCTCTGTTGCCAGCTTGTTTTGGCTGCGGTAGAGTAGGTGTTCCGCTTACATATTCCCTTTTTCGGAGTTGTTCGGCGTGGTTTCGCGGACGTTGATGCGAAAAGTGCGAGAGCTCTGGATGTTTTTCGCACCACAGAGCATGCAGTCCTGTCATGCAACCTTATCGTTCAGGCGCCATACTGGTATCGTAGCACTCTAGCAGGTCATCATTGAATCGATCCGTCCACCTTAAAGTGTCGAGATTCCACCGGTCCATCGCACTGACTTGATTAGCTCTTCCAACTCTAGGGTCGTCGGCATTGTAGTTCGACTCATTGTCGGGAGTCGGGAGCCCTGCGCGTTCGATTGTTTCAAAACGGCAATTACTACAACTATGTTTGGTATTATCATTGTCGTTCCCATGAGCAGCTAGGGAAAGGGTTTTGTACATCCTAGTAGAGCCCCGCATGTGATATGCTATTGATCGACATTTTTAGTAGATATCAAATATAGTTAGAAACTTTCCCGATGAAATATTCCGATGTGACTAAAATTCAAATAGTTAGATCAAGTAATTTTCTAAAGGAATTACAGATGTTTGGCTGAAAACTAGGAACTCAGTTTTCACCACCAACGTTTTTCGGGGAATGACTTTTATGATTGTTTAGGCTATAAAATAACCATAAATGTATTAACTTCGTACTAAATTGGAATTTTTTTTGAGTTTTTGGAACTTAATAATTAGGGATGGGTTTTCGGTTTCCAAGCGACAAGTTTGGCCACCACCCGTCTTCAAGCGAGCAATAGCAGAATTTTTCAGCATGTAAAATCCATAAGAATGTATTATAACTTCTGGGTGTTTTCTCGATTTTCCGAACTTTGAGAAATCGGGTTTTATTAGGGGTAACCACCATTTGTCATTTTTTTAGTTTTTGGAACTTGTTAATTAGGGAACGTCCATAAACTACGTAGCCTGTTTTTCTTTTGTTTATAACGTTGTGTCCTTCATCACTTAACGGCAATTGTCTTTTTGTCTTTATTCAAACAAAAGAAGAACAGGCTACGTGGTTTATGGACGCTCCCTTAGTAGTTCCACTGGGACCTGAGGGTAACCTTTCATTATTATTATTTTTAACAACAATTATCTCCTAAACCGTAAGAGATAACTAAGGACGGATGTAATTTTTGAGTTTTGAGTACCGAATATACTACACTATAATATGATATCCGTATCATAAACTAACATCGATTTTTACCTATCACTTACAGTTTACGCGATATTTATTGACCCAAGCGGCGTACATTTGACACGTTCCGGGAACGTTCCGCAAGTTCCCGCGGAACAATCCGTGCTATTAGGGAGGATCTAAAAATAATCACAAAAAAAAAATTTATTTCAAATCTCTTGAAATTTTTTTAATTTTTTGAAAATTCCTTGTAATTTTTGAAAATACCATAAAATATTTCAAATCCTTTAAAATCCCTTAAAACTTTTTAAAGCTCTTGAAAAAAACCTTAACATTTTTTTAAAATACCCTAAAATATTGCAATTCCTTTAGATTGTTTTGAAATCCCTTGAAACATTTGAAAGATCTTTACCATTTTTTTGAGATTTTGAAAATACCCAAAAATATATATTTTTTTATTTGAAATACCTTGTAATATTTTAAAGCTCTTGAAAATTCCTTTAAATCCTTAAAAATATCATAAAATATTGAAAATCCTTTAAAATCCCTTGAAACTTTTTGAAGATCTTGAAAATTGCTTCGAATTTTTGAAAATACCCTAAAATCTTTCAAATGCTTTGAAATCCCTTTAAAGTATTAAAATCAAACATTATATGTAATCTTTTGAAATTTCCTAAAATATTTCAAATCATTTTAAATCTCCTGAAACTTTTTAAAGCTCTTAAAAATGTTTTAGAATCTTTTAAATATACCCAAAAATCTTTTAAAGTTTTTGAAAATTCCTTGTAATTTTTAAAAATAGCCTCAAATATTTCAAATCCTTTGAAATCCCTTGAATCTTTCTAAATCTCTTGAAAAATCCATGTAATTTTTAAAAACACTCAAAAATCTTTAAAATCCTTTGAAATTTCTTCAAATTATTGAAATCTATTAAAAATTTATCGAAATCTTTTAAAATATCCTCAAAGATTTAAAAAGAATTAAAGAAACTTTTACAATAAGTATATATGTTACAGGTAAAGTAATTTTTTAATTATTCATAATAAGACGCAGTTAAAAAAATATTCTTAGAAAACAAAAATTTTATAAATTTTTGGATTTTTTAAATACAAATATTTAAACTCGATTTTTGAACAAAAATCCACTTTTGATTTTCTTTAAAAAAATGTTTACGATGTTTAAGATAGTTTACGATGTGCCCTAAAATCCCTGTAAATATAAAAATGGGGACTCCCTTAGTTTTCGAGAAATAATTAAAAATGCATCAGAATTTTTTTTTCAAATTTCATTTGTTCGAATACGAATTAAAACATTTTTAATGCATGAAATACTACTTTCTATCAATTATTAGATACTAATATAAATTGTTCAAACAATTTATTATAGTTTTTAGGAATTTCTACTTAGAATAGAGATCGAAAGATGCGGTGCTTTCGAATTTCAAACTTATTTCCAACTTTTCAATTAGAGTGAGGTGATGATTAATCGATGTTGACAAAAATATTATTTTAAACAATTTAGTATTATTTTTAATAATATTTCTTAGAATAATGCTATAAAGTTGAGTTTTTTTCTGAAATATTCAATCTTTTTTCACTTTTCATTTAGTGTGAGGTAATAATGGATGCAATTTGACATATCTAATGTTTTTTAACAAATTGTTATAGTTTATAACTATCTTCTTCTATAGTAATGCCAGATAGTTGCGGCTTTTTTATAAAATTTTCAACTTATAGTCCAAAAGCCGCAGCGAACTATCATTAATAAAAAAGATAGTTGTAAAAAATAGTAATTTCTCAAAACAATTATGCTTGTTTAATTTCATTTATTATTGGTTCGCTCGAACTGATCAGTTGATAATACGTGAAATAATTCGGAAGAAACCGCGACTTTATAACTTTATACTAAAAAGAATTGCGCAGAACAATAATAAATTGTTTAAATAATGTATATAAAGATCTAATTATCAATAAAAAGTTGTATTATGAATCATTTGTATCAAGAAAGAACAGCGGACAAAGCATAATTAGCGACAAAACTCGCAAAACCAAATCTTTCACTCACAAGTTTTTTTTCGAACCCTTCAAAATAAACGTATGGGGGTGATATTTAAAAAATGAGTTTTTTTCCTATTTTGTGGCTAACAGTGAAGAAAAATGTTTAATTTCAACCTGTTTTATCTAATATTAACGATTCTGAATAAAATTGACAAAAACGTATTTTTTTCTCATTAGAAATCCGGGTTAAACTTCATATGATTTGACATGGAATTGCTCATTTCACAAATTGCCCGGGCATTGTAAGTAATATCAGAACTAACTCAGGTAATGAATCTATATCATTCTAATGATAAATTAGTTAAATTTAAATTTACAATTTAAGCTAAATTAGTTTCAAATTGGTATGTAATTAAAGTCGAAGCTGTCATACAAATTTGCTGACAGCCAAACAGGACTTTTTTAGACGTTCTCCGCCCACTTTGTCAAGACGTACAGGTATAAATTTGGACCGCCCTTCTCTTGCACTGATTCAAGACCTTTTTTTATAAATGTTAAAATCTTTAAAAAAATAGCACTTTTGATAATTCAAGAAAATCGACTTTGGTGTTAAAAAAATTGTTAAAATAATTTTTAACAAATCGCCTGTCACAAATTTCTTTAAAACTTAATGAACTTTTATTCAAAAAGGAAAGTCAAAGTCTGATGAAAATTGCGTGGTATCGTCATTTTAAAAACCTAATCAATTAAAAATTAAAAGCGTTTGAAATTGAGAATTTTCGATCAAAAAAGCTTCATGTTGATCAACTGTAAATATAAATAATTTTAATGAGTTTAAAAATTAAACTGTAGTTTCGGTATTAAAAATTGAACGATAATTGATTTTATAGGAAGATTCTGAATATATTAAAAATTAAACAGTTTACAGATTTTACCGTTAACAATCCAAATATTATAATTATTCAATATTTAAGTTCCAATGCTTCTAACTTAAAATTGCTTAAAATGATATAGTTTTGAACATTTTCAAATTTTTTTTCGGTAACCAGAATTTTTTGAATTTTTCAATTTATAAAAGTTTAAAATTAAAAATGTTTACAGTTTAACGGTAATTCGCAATTTTCTACTCTTAAATTTTTAAAAAAAGTTTAAAATTCAAAAGAGGTCCATTTCGAGTGCTTTATTTTGAAGTTCAGTTTTGATGAAGTGAAAAAGTTTTCAGCTTAAGGAGTTCGAATTTTTCAATTTTAATCAAGCGTTTATTAACTGCGACATAATAAGGCAAAATATTATTTTCAGTATTATTACCTTGAAATACCCATAAGCTAATCGGATCTATAAAATTATAAGTTAATAAAGATCTTATAAATAATAAAGTTAACTAATAATTACAATATTTTATAAAAAAGATTTTTACTTAAATTTTATACAAAAATTTCTTCTTAAATTATTTTATAATTCAATGAGGGAACCCCACTGAATCAAGGCAGAACAGTATTGCCAACGTGAAACATATGGAGGCCTGATAAAAACCTGCGAAATAAATTCAAATAACGTAATATCGTATTGCGGAGGATCTACATAAAATTTAATAGAGTAAACTTACGCATTTTTAAATGGATGTTTTTTCAATTATTATTGTTATTATTTCAAATTACTAAGATTGCAATTTTAAAAAAATTCTTGAACTTTGAAAATTTTTCAATTTTATTTTGAAGGCTTGAATTTGGTAATATTAATGATTCAGGAATATAGTTCAAAAACGAGAATTTTTCTGATATTTGAGTTGTCACCCTAAATTGATATTTATAAAAGTTTCGGCCCTTATTTTATAGTTTTACGATAAGAAATTTTTTATTTGGATGCAATAGTTGCACGAATCTGGTTCCTTTTTTCTTTTATCGATTATCTATGCTCTGCTATTTTATAATTACTTGGGATTTTATTGCTCTAATTAAAAAAAAAACTGAAAATAAAGAATGAAATATTTAGAAATTTGATCCAAACTCATGGGACTCATAACATTTATTATTACTAGAAGAAAAAAAACTGAAAAAATACAAAAAAAATCAATAGATACAAAATAAAATGTTACTTAAAATAAGCTTTTTCTAAGATGGAAATAAAAACCAGTGGGACATTCTTTTCTCAATTTCATTCATACAATTTCTAATTTAAAAAGGAGATTGAATTGTGGAATTCCCTTCAAAATATTTAAATGAATTATCAGAAAATATAAATCAATTATTATGGAAATTCTATCTTTCATTTTTGAGTTTGAGTACAAGTTTTATTTTAAGATTAAAAGAATAGTATCACCTTTCTTTCCTCTGATAAGATTTCACAATTTATTTGTTATTACAATGACTAAACAATTAAAAATATGATTTTTTTCAAATTATAGTAGTGTCCTGTAGCATTGGAATATTTAAAAAATGCAGTTACGTTTTATTAATTTGCCGTTATAAAAAATTGTGTCAATCTAAAAAAAAGTAAGAACTTGCATTCAAAATATTTTGAATTCGTCGATTTAAAGCTCTGCAGTAGGATGTTCCAAATTTATACTTTAAAAATTCAACTTTCGATTTTCGGCGATCGATCCCTCTCTCTCTTCCAATTTTTTCTTGTTTTTCGAAAAAAGAAATGAGCTATTTTCTCAAATCGGTCAATATTAACCTGTACGGTACATATGGGCTTTTGAACATAACAGGGGGTTTTAAATGAAAAAAGCTCGGTTTTCGAAAAAATGGAGAAAAGATGTACTTTTTATTAACTTTTTGTAAATAGAAGTTTAGTCACGTCTTAAGAAATTTTCAAGGAATAATTTGCACATAATAACTTTACAATTTTCACCCTTCCGTCACCCCAGCCTCTTGTATTGTGCCCAGAAAATGCAAAAAAAAAATTAAAAATAGTAGTTTTATTTAAAATTCATGCTAAAGGCGGTATTTTTTTCAACAATAATTATTTTTGTTTAATAAGTGCAAATAAGTTTCCTTCCAAGTATTCTATAACTATTTTGAAATTGTTCAAACGATTCTTATTTCTTTAAACTATTTTTCCGCCTGTAAATCGTGAAAAGTTTTTTTTCGGGATAAATGATACAGTTAACACATTTAGTAATTATTTAAACAATTTTTATTTGTTCAAACAATTTTTCCACTTAAAATCGTGAAAAGTTATTCTTGTCTGGAATTAATGACACAATTAACGAATGTTATTGAGAGTAACCTATTTTTTTATGATATTTGGCTTTCTAAAATTAATAACACAGTTAATGAATGCTCAGATTGATATTGTTTGTGGAAAACAGTTTGCAAATATTTAAAAAATTAATAATAACTCGCTTGTGTTTTTTCATAGGACTTAACATTTGTTAATATGTTAAGCATATTGTTAACGCAGTTAATGAATATTCATTAACTGTGTCATTGATTCCAGGAAAATATAACTGTTCACGATTTACAGGGGGGAAAATGGTTTAAACAATAGAACATTTTTTTAAAATAATTCCCAAATATCCCAAACAAACAAATAATATTCTTAACAATTGTTAGTTGTGTCAATAATTAAAAAAAATACTAACTTTCCACGATTTGGTGAACAAAGTATAAAAATAGAAATTATTTAAATAATTGCAAAATATGTTGAACAACAAATATTATTTTTTACATTTATCAAATACATTATTTATCCCGAAAAATAGTAACTTTTCACGATTTACTGGTGAAAAAATTATTCAAACCAATAACAATTCTTGAAACAATTGATAATTAGTTTTAAAAATCCTTTAGAAACTTGTCACATCTCGAATAAAAATAATGAATGTTGAACGAATTAAAAAAATTACTGTCTTTTGCATGAATTTTAAATAAAACTGCCATTTTGAATTTTTTGGGTTATTTTCCGGGACAATGCAAGGGGGTTGGGGTTGTTTACATTACGTGGAAATTATTCTTGGAACATTGATCAAAATGTAATTTATTTAAAAATTGTAATTATTGTTCTATCTTTTATTGTTTTATTATATATCAATATCTAAAGCGAATTCTTCAGAGTTTTAAACTGTATTATAAATTCTGAGTCATATGTTTAATATTAATCTGTTTGACTAAAAAGGGAATAAAAAAACATTACATTTATTTAAATAAAGTATTGGGAATTAAAAAATAGTTTAAAGTGCGTTGATTTCCTGCCAGATGGCATTAAATTCCTAACCCAACTCTGACAAAACTTTCACTCACATCCACCAAAAACAAAGAAAAGAACTTCGTTGACAGATAATTACAACAAAGTTTATGATTCTTGCTTCCCTCGCGACTCTTAGAAGAGAAAAATATCCTAATTCCCAGGTAATTAACACATTAAAAATTAAGAAAATATTTGTAGGTGACTTTTTATTTACGAACTTCGAGCAGCCTCTGTCAGGTGGCACTCGAAATTAATTCCACTAAATTGTAAATAAAAGTAAAAAGAAACCGTATAAGATAAACTAAAGGTACTCACTTATCATAAATCTACAACATATGTCGTCCTTTTTTCATTCACCAATTTAATGATTTGTTAATCTTCAAGCTAATTGTCAATTAACATCAAAATCCCTCACAAACTTTACAAAATATCTGGAAGATTGCGCCACTTTGTCAATAACCTGCTTGACTCACTAAATCGAAGGATAGACAAGAGGGTGGGAGGTGAAAGAAACATTCCCCAGCCAGCCATCAGCCAGCGACCAACCAACCAACTCTCCCAGTTGGTTTATGTACTTGGTAACAAGCTGGTTTTTCGTCGTGTACAGCAGTGCGCGAGATTTTTCCTCGCGACTCGCGATGCTCAAAGCATGTTTTTCCGTTCAGGTAAATCTTTAAAGTATATTTTTTCCCTTTTTGTCTTTGATTTCCCCCCGAAAAACCCATGAAAATTGCACAAAGCCAGTTTAAAGGCTGAGAGAAAACTCGTCCTCCATTACTCAGAGCAAGCAAATGGTGGCCTGTCGACTCTTGTCTGCAGACCTTTGTTACTCTTTATTGACTTCCACAAGGAATCGAAATTTTCAAGTCCCGTGTTTACGAATTTTCTGAAGTGAGGAAATTTGCTTGAAAAAGTTAATCCAGTGCAAGGGTGGGAAGCGTTTTTGGGGTCGAGAAGCTCAAGTTTCTAGATCTCTGTTTCCAAGTGTTATGATTCTCGTTGGGTTACTGACTATCGCTCGATGACGACGAGACACGAATTGCGCATCGCTCTTTTTGTCAATTTCTGTATCGCGTTTGTTATCGACGAGATAAGAGAAGTTTTCCCTAAGGAAGGAGTTTTGAATTTTGTAAGTTTTGGGGGTTGGGGAGTTGAGTTCGAGGGAGGCAATTCCAGTTTGTATTTTTAGACAGGTCCCGACCAGTCTATCGCCTTTTTCCAATTTACGTTTCGACCTCGCAAGGCCCTTTTTCAATTTTTCTTGTGATGCAAGATTATGAAATGTTGAGACCTTTTAATTACAGTTATTGCATTTTGAGTTCATTTTATGGATATGAAGGATTCACTTTCGATTTTTGGAGTTGTTTATTTACATAGGATTTCTTTTTATCTAATCAGATTTGTTTTTTTTTTGGACTTATTTTCTGATTCGACTTATTTTTAGATTTTTCCTATTTCGTCATGCTCTTATTATTTTATTTGAATTTATAATTTATATCGTGATCGGTTTTATTTCCTTGAGGAATAATTTATAATGCGTGGCTTTCTTGGAACCCAGGGTAAAAAATTGATTTTAGTAATCGAATTTATTGCTCGCCAAATTAATTGTAGTGTTCACGGATTTTTTTAGAGTTAATGGATGTTAGTTCTGATATTAGAATTGCCTTGAGAATATATATATTTGTCATTCATTTGTATTTAGTGTACTTGTGTTTTAAAGACAACAAAGGAAATTATTCCTTAAAGATGAGATTTTACTTCATTTTTGTATTTGTAAGAAGTCTCGGTCGAGATCTTGAGTTTACATGAGTTTTTTTTTTAATTTTTCCAAAGTTTTACATAAACCAAATTCATTACAAAAATTATTCAATTTCGATAATTATTGACTCATGGTCTTTGTTCTTAAATGTTAAGTCTTCACTATTATAAAACGAACTGTCTACCGTTACGGAATTTGACGTAATTCGTTTTACGTAAAATTCTGTAACTATAGTTAGTGCCAATACAAAAATAAGAAATTTTCGGAATAAAATGTTTATATTAGTCAGAGACTTTATTAGAAAAATTCTGTTTTTTGTCGTCAATTTTATAAATGTGAATTTTAGTTAAATAATTATCATCGAAAGCGAACAAAGGAAAATTTTATCCAATGCTAATTAGAATCGAATAATTTGAAAAATATGGCTTAAAGCAAAAAAATTTTATCGTATTTATGGAGAATACGACATTATATAATTTATAATTACATAAACACTAAAGTATTAAAATTTATATGTGTGATTTTTAGACATAATTATCTAAAACAATTAAAAGTGAGAAAAAAAATGTAGCACCTTCCAAATATGTACTTCTATTTATAATCTAATAGATTATATACATTTTTATCAGTTGAATTTCATTGGTTCCGTAGTGCAAATTATTATACTGAAAGTCTAGCAGGGTGTCTTGCCCTACCTGGAAAACTTAGAATTGTCAGGAAATTTTTGTATACCTGGAAAAGCCTGGAATTGTCTAGGGATTTTCATTAAAGTCATGGAATGTTTTCGAGACCGTGTTAAATTTTTTTTATTGCAATATAAAATGTAATAACTTCTTCATTTGTAAAAACAGCTATATATATATATATATATATATAGCTATTTTGTGAAAATTCGCTCTTTTGTTTGAAATTAATTTTTCTAACTGAAAATTTAACTATTCTATTTTTAGTTGAAAATTTAAGTATCTGGTTGAAAATTCATGTATTTAGTTTTAAAAAAATTCTTTTTGGCAGAAAATTTTGTTTGGCTGAAATTCATCTTTTTGCCTGGAAATTCAACAGTTCCTTTGCAATTTTTTTCGCTCTCTTGACTGCAAAATCGTTCTTAGTCGAAAATTCAACTAAATATGAAATATGAACTACTAAATTTTTAGTTCAGAATTCATCTTTGTTGGAATGAAAATTTAATAAATTGAACTTTTTTTCAATTAATTTTTTCTTGAAGGTGCATCATTTTAATTGAAAAGTTATCTCTTCGGTTGAAAAATTAGTTATTTTGACGAAAATTCGTTTTTCCTTTGCTTGAAAATAATTTTTTTTTACTAAAAATTCAACTATTCCAGTTGAAGCTTTAACTATTTGTTGCTAATTGTTTTTTTTTTTGCTTGAAAATTAATTTTTTTGAACTGAAAATGTAACTATTTCAGTTGAAAATTCATTACTTTTTTTTTTAAATGTAACTATTTTTTTTTCTTTTTTTTTTTAATTTGGTTGCAAGTGAAAATTTTACTATTCTAGTTAAATATTCCATCATTTTAGTTAAAAAGTCATCTCTTTGGTTGAACATCAATTTTTTCAACTAAAAATTTAACTATTCAATGTTTGGTTAAATACTTATCTTTTTTAGTTCATAATTCGTCTTTTTGGTAGAACATTAATTATTTCAAATAAAAATTTTACTAATCAATTTTTGGTTGAAGAATTATCTTTTTTAGTTCAAAATTCGTCTTTTTGGTGGAAATTAATCTTCTTCGTTGCATATTCAATTATTCTCATCAAAGATTCATCATAGTGGTAGAAAATTCATTATATTAGTAGAAAGTCCATCTCATTGTTTGAACATTAATTGATCAACGGAAAATTATGCTATTTAATTCTTGGTTGACTATTTGTCTTTTTTTAGTTGAAAATTCATGTATTTTGTTGAAAAAGTGTATTTTTTATTAGAAATTAATCTTCTTGTTTGAAAATATTAGCGTTGTCAAATCGGAGAAAAAAACTGAACAATTGAGAATTGAAAAGTAAACAATTCAAACAATTCCAGTTGAATACTCATTTCAATTAAAATTTCATTAGTTTCATTAAAAAATAGTTTTCTTAACTGAAAATTTGACTATTCCATTTTTGTTTAAAAATTAATCTTTTTTAGTTAAAAGTTCAACTACTTGATTGCAAATTTGGCTTTTTAGTTGAAAATTCATGTATTTTGTTGAAAAATCGTTAATTTGATAAAAAGTTATTCTTCTTGTTTGAGAATTCATCTTTTTGATTGAAAGTTGAACTCTTGTTAAAAATTCATCTTTTTGTGTTTAAAATTTATCTTTTCCTATTGAAAAATTATAACTTTGGTTGATTTTTTTTTCGTGGACATTTTTTAAATAAAAAGTAACTATTCCCTGTTCGGTTGAAATTGTAAATAATACCCACAATAATTTTACCTAAATATGCACTGAATTTCAAGTTTATTTACATTATTTATGAGAAACTCGCGAAACTATAACTCGAGAAAACTTGAGATACCTGGAAAAAAGCCTGGAATTGTCAGGGATTTTTTTTTCTTGTCTAGATTCTCTAGAATTGAAATGTTACTTGAGGTCAACCATATACCACATGGATGGGGGGGGGGGGGGTTCTGCCAAAATCCACGTGGACGCGTGTTCTGGATTTACAGATTTCATTTAAGGAAAAACTAGAAATTCTGCACTATTTTTTGTTTGGTCTTCCTACTTTGTATAATTAGAGGGCTCACCAGAAGGCAGCCTTTGACTGCCAGTGGCAGTCTAGAAACTAGGTTAAACACATGAACAGACAGACGGCCCCTTTTGAAAATTAATCACTTTTTTTTGTTCTTTTTTATTTGTATTTGTCAGCAATATCGATTTCTCGAACTGGCAATGTTACTTAGTTTTTTCTCAGATTTGACAACGCTACAAAAGATACTCCAAGCAATTGAATACTTTAAATTTCTAGGCATTATAATTAAAGCCGTTTGGCAAAAAAGGGGCCGACCCATAAGATCCCTTTTCCACTATATATATTCGATTTGCCTTTTCGAGAAATTAAGGACTTCCCAAAAATCAGGTCTCTGGAAAAAAAGTGTTCTATGATTTTTTAAATTAAAATTATATTATCAAGTTATGTTTTATGAAAGAAAAAACATTATTTTGCATGAAAGAGTTTTAAACTGACCAAAAATAATTTTTTTAACAATAGCTTTTGTCAATGAATTTTTTCTTACTGTTGTTCTTTTTACCAATTTTGTTTAAATGGTTGGATTTTATTAATTCTTGGCTTATTTTTTTGAGAAAGACATTTCCTTCAACTATACGGTTCCGAATTGTGAAAAGAAGTAAATAATCTTCAAATATGTATATTTTTTTAATTTAGCCTTTTTAAACCATTTTTTAACGATATCAACCGTAGAAAAATTTGCTTTCAAAATTGAAAACTGTAGAGTTCTAGAGAATATTTTTTCCGAAAAGTTAAGCCACCACTTATTAAAATTCAATCATTTTAAAAAAATTATTAAGAAGCTGTAGTATGAAAAAATATACTTGCAAAAAGTATGTTAAAAATAAGTTTGTTTTGTAAGTTTTCAAATTTTTGTATTAAAAAAGAACGTTTTTTATTTGAAATGACAGTAATATTATTTTGATTCTTCAAATTATAAAAAAACTACTTTTTTCAGGGATCTGATTTTTGGCATGTCAAGTACTTTTAAAGCAGTTTTCATTTCTTAACCATTTCTTTGTACACTATTGTTACTTAACATTTATGCTTTAAATACTAAATATTATCTATAATTCTATATGTAGACGTAGATCAGGGAAGACCTGGAAATCAGGTTCAGAAATCATATTTTCAGTTACAAATTTATCATTTGGTTGAAAATTCAACAATTTTGTTGAAAAGTCGTCATTTTGTTGTTGTTGAAAAT
Source organism: Andricus quercusramuli (assembly GCA_932178445.1). Taxonomy (NCBI): domain Eukaryota; kingdom Metazoa; phylum Arthropoda; class Insecta; order Hymenoptera; family Cynipidae; genus Andricus; species Andricus quercusramuli. The sequence continues at coordinate 59,233 of CAKNXH010001364.1, forward strand.
TCAACTGTTTTTTATTTAAAGTTATTAAAATCTCTACTATATTACATTATTCATTAAAAATGTATATTTTTTTGTTGAAAATGAAAGTCAATATTTATTTTTTGTTTATTTAATTTTTATGTTAATGCAAACCGCGAAAAAAAGTGTCGATTTTTTTTATTTCATTTTTTCCCCCTAGTCAAATTTTTCACAAAGGTACAACAAAGAGGTATAAGAAACAAGTTATTAATTTGTAAAGTTAATTGTCATAAACAAATTACATAACAAATAATCGATATTAGAAGGTGTTCTCCTTCAAAGTATATTTCTACTCTGCAATTGCTTGCTTTAAATTGAATGTTATTAATTAATTATATAAACAAATGTACATCGTAGAAATTTCAAATCTTTTTTTATTTTAGTCTTGTTGGAATTATATAACCAATGTTGTTTTCTGAAAAAAGTTCACTATGCATTAATATTTATTTATTTTATAACAGATCATATAAACAAGTAAATATTTTAGGCGTTTCTAAGCGATAAAAAATGGGGTTTTCTCCTGAACTTGCTAAAATTATATTCCCAATGACGTTTTCTGACAAAATTTAGCTATGCATTAATATTGGTTAATTTTATAAACAAATTACATTGCCAATGATTTTTTCTGACAAAAATTTGGTATGCATTATTATTTGTGTATTTTATAAACAAACTATACACAAACGCACATTTTAGGCCTTTTTAAGCGAAAAGGAATCGTTTTTTCTTCTGACCTTGCTGAAATTATATTGTCAATGATGCTTTCTGAACAAAATTTGGTATGCATTAATACTTGTTTATTTTATAAACAAATTATATAAACAAAAGCAAATTTTACCCTTTTTTAAGTCAAAAGTAATCGTTTTTTCTTGTACTATTTTTAAAACTATATTGAGAATGATGTTTTCAGAAAACGTATTGCCATTTTTTGCTGTCTGTTCATTTTATAATCAAATGTAAGTTTTAAGCATTTGCGAACAAAAAAGCGTTTTTTTTTATCGCAAGAGTGAGTTCCTGTCAAAAACGTTGCCTCAAATGGCTGAAGACCTCAGGATAATAATGCACTCTGATTCGTGAGAGGCAAGAAGACTCACAGTTAAAAAAACACCCTGATTCTTTCACTTATTATAATGTCTACATTGTGCATTTATTCATTTAAATTGTTTATAAAGTTTATATATTCAAGAGTTCGTGTAAAAAATATTGCCAACCTAATTTCAACAAGACTACACGAAAGAACATTTTGTTCTACCTATAAACGCCTAGAATATGAATTTGTTTATCTAATTTGTTCATACAATAAAGAAATAGTGAGACATAACAAAATTTCATCTAGGCAATTCATTGTCAATATAATTTAAAAATTAATAAAGGAAAAAAAAATTTTTCTGTCATAATTTCTACAAGACCAGAAGAAAAAATAAACAAATATTAATGCATGGCGAAATTTTTTCAGAAATCGTCATTGGCAATATAATTTCAGCAACTTTAGAAGAAAAAAGGTTTCTTATCACTAAAATAAGCCGAAGATGTGAATTTGTTCATAAAATAAACAAATATTGATGCTTAGCCAAATATTTTCAGCAAATATCATTGGTAGTATAATTGCGACGCCTAAAATGTACATTTGTTTATAAAATAAGCAAATATTGATGGGTGGTAAACATTTTTTAGAAAACCTAATTGGCAATATAATTACAACTAGACTGAAAGTAAAAACGATTTGCTTCTGCCGATCAATGTATGCGATGTACATTTGTTTATATAAATAATAAATAACATTAAATCTTAATTCATTCATTGAGAGACTATACAGTCCATTTACAGAAAACTTCGCGTATTTCTTAAGAAAAATACACACAGAAAATTTTTAGATTAGGGGCTATTCAAGTATTACGTAAGCATTTCGAGGGGAGTGGAGATCTAAATAGATGCTTATTGTTGCATATTCGTAATGCAAAAATATGCTTTCCATGGGGGGGGGGGGGGGCAAAAATAGGGAAAATTATGCTTACGTAATACTTAAACGGTCCCTCATACAGATCCATCTAAAATCATACTTGAGCTTACATTAAAAAGATAAAAACGCGTTACAATTATATTTGGCATTAACCATATTTTCTTATACCTCTGTTCATCGAATCCAAGTGACGGCAAGTATAAAAAAATTTTTTTCTAGGAGATAAAAAATGAAATTAAAAAAATCTACTCTCACAATTTTCTGACAAATTTAGTCCTGAATTTAAAAAAAAAATCTAAAATCGGTGCATAATTGCGTTCTAAGTGTCATTTTGAACCTCGTTTTTTTATTTCACCGCACTGTGCGTTGTCCATACGTTGATGTACGTTTATAACACGGTCGAGTCTAAACGTACAGACCTGGCTAGGGGAGGGGGGACCTTGAAAACAGAAAGGGGCGTGGCTTGCGTGCGAAAATATAGACACTACCTTTTTTTTGCTGAAAATTAATTTTTTAACTGAAAATTTAACTCTTACATTTGAAGATTCGTCATTTTGTATTTGTTGAAAGTTGAACTGTTTGTTGAAAATTGATCCTTTTTAATTTAAAATTCCACTAGTTGGATTAAAGTTAAACTACATACATTATCAAAGAACCATTTTTTAATTTAGCTATTTTGTCAGTAATTTATTGGCCTTGTATTTATTTATTTTTTTCAATTTCTTCCTCCTGGTGTTTATATTTTTAGTTGAAAATGTTGTTATTTGGTTGAAAATTAGTGAAAAAATGTAGTTTAGTGAAAATTCAATGGTTTGGTTGAAAATTTAACTATTTCATCTGAAGATTCATCATTTAATTTTAGTTGAAAATTCATCTCTTGGGTTGAAAGTTGAACTATTTTGTTGAAAATTGATACTTTTTAATTGAAAATTCAACTACTTGGGTGAAAGTTGAACTACTTCGTTAAAAATTTGTTTTCTTTTTTTATTGAAAGTTCATCTCTTTGCTTAAACATGCATCTGTTTAATTAAAAATTAAAATTGATGTTGAAAATTCATATTTTGAGTTGAAAATTTAACTTTTTTACAGAAAATTCGTCTTTTGGCTTGAAAGATCAATAATTTGGATAGTCTTTTTTTCCTTCTTCACTGAAGAATCGTTATTTGTTACAAATTCGTTTCTTTTTGGGTGGAAAATTGATCAATTCAGTCAAAAATCCATTTCTGGTTAAAAAATATACTATTTTGTTGAAAATTAATTTTTTTATTTTAAAATTTACGTTTTACGTTCTCCATTTTTGGTTGAGTTGAAAATTGAACTATCTTCTAAAAAATTCAATTATTTGGTTGAAAATGCAGCTGTTTTTGGTTGAAGTTTATTATTATGTTTTGTTTTAAAATTCGGCCATTTGGTTGAAAATTCAACTGTTCTGTTGAAGATTTGTCCTTTTGGAATTGACAATTTAAAGGGTAGAAATGCAAAAGGAGTCAAGCGCCAAATTTTCGAAATCGGGTTTATTAGCTCATAAAATCAGATAAATTCTATTACACATGCCTGCCAAAGGATTTTTTTGGGGCATCATTTTTCAAAATTTGTGTTCTTGTGTTCACAGTCCGAGAAGCTTTTCTAACCACAAAGTAAAAAATCAAATTTCATTTTTCTCGACACTGGCTAATTATTTTTAATTACTTACTATTGGGTCTCTTCCGTTCAGCATTGAATAACCTAAAATCCAATTTCTCATTTTTTGGAAATATGCAAAATTATTACTGCTATCGTCATTATTTTAAAGTTAAAATGTCAGTTTACACTATTTCGAAGTCATAATTGGATTTTCAAATTTCGCGACACTGCATGATTTTTTTAACACGAACTTTTTGGAAATCAATTCGTCCATTCAATAGCTAGAATTCAAATTTTTAGTTTTTTCTTAAACTGCAAATTGACTCCACAATTAATGTTGAAAGATGTTAAAAGTCGATACGGACCCAAAATCTAACCTCGAAACGTGACCGGTTTCATTAAATTTCTTGAGACGCGATAGCTTTTTGTGAGCAAACTTTTTTTTTAGTTCGATAGAGCATGAAAGTATCTCGAAAGTACTTATTTTTTTTTAAATGGTCCCGCTGAATTTACAACATGTTTTTAGTCTCTCCTGAAAAAAGTGAAAAATGGCGCTTGACTCCTTTTGCATTTCTACCCTTCATTTATCTTTTGTGGTAGAAAAGTTTTTTTGTTTTGTTTAAATAAGTAAATTGAAATTTTTTATTTCAATCTGAAAATGTCTTATTCTGTTCATGAATGATTCTATGTTAAAATATGAAAATGCTGGTCTTTGAATATTAATGGTCAGGAAAAAGTCAGGGAATTTTGAAAATTAAGATTTTTGCCCACGCTGCATCTAAACATTTGATCATTTTCTGATTTCAGGCAGAATAGTGACATGAGTAGATTGATCTATGGCAGATCAACAAGATCAGTCGTCGTCTGGGGGGTCTGTAGAGAAGACCAGTGCTTCAGCAGACACCTCTAAATTAAGGGGGAAAAGCTCTAGCAGTGGCAGCAGTGGGTATAGAAAGCGACACAACAGTGGTGCCATCCCAGTTACGCTCGAAGAAAAACGTCGTAAGCAGTCCATTGAAGAACCACAATCCCTTCAACTTCTTCCAACAGCCTCATCCAGTTCACCTTCATTGCAGCGAAGATCTGTGGATTCTGCAAAGGGTGAATATCGACCACGAGGCGAGCGTAAGGGTCATGGCACTGGCTTAGGATTATTATTAGGTGCGAAAAATCTCAATACAGAACTTTAAAAACTCGAACTTACAACCCAGGTCTTCCTTTCTGGATAACCAACTGAATCCTACTGAAAATAAGACAAAGTGAGATCTAATTCTGATGTTTTGTTTTTAGATTCAGATTGGAGACAGCGACAGAAGTCGCAACAAGTGAACACAATTGGTGGAAATACTGTGAGGATTCGAAATAGCGGGACCAAGAGTAGTTCGTCTGATTTGAATTTATCGGTTGATTGCGTTGCCTCAAGGACGAGATCTCGTGCACCTGCTGCAAGCGCTCAATTTTCATCAAAAGTAGCCGTTGTCACCGAATTACCCCTTCTAAACAGTATCAGCAATAGAAAAATAACTCAAAGCAACAATAACTTGGTTCCATCATCAAGCACCACATCCGTTCCCAATCACCCATCTACGTCCAAAGGCAGAGGTCAGTACTGTCCTTTATCAAAAATCACTCATAAATCATTCAAAGCTTCCATAATCCTACAAACACTTTATTTTCCGGAAAAATTTTTAGGTACTCTTTCTATTATTAAAATTCATGTCCTCACAGCCGTTCGTATGTTTTCTTTTTTCATTCTCACCCATAGTTTAATTGTAAAGGTATATTTTTTTAGCTTTAATTAACAATTGTCGAACTATCAACTGTAAGACTCGAAGAATATTATAGCAATCTAACATGAAGAGTTTTCGAATCAATTACTTTCTAGATTATTAAAACTCAAAACACATTCTTGTTCCTTCATTAGCCTCCGAAGTTTGAATTTAGTTAAAAATTGAAAGCTAGCAAATTCGAAAGCATTCAAATTCAATATTCCGTATATTTAAATCCCATCGTAAATTAAACATAAAAAATAGTATCACTTTTGATAGAAGATCGCATTTGAACTTTCGGGAAAAGAGCGCAGTCTGCAAGTACAGAAAATGATCAGGTGAGATTAGAATCAATTGGTGGATAGAGTGATCGATTTCAGTTACTTTCCTGTTTATTAAAAATTACTAATTCCTTTCCCTGACACGCTTCTGTGGCCCGATAGCCTCGAGAAATTTTATTTGTTTAATTAATACCTACTTTATTTTTTATTTTTTTGTAATTTAAATGTAAAATTAATTAAAAACAAAAGTCATTCAAAGACTGTATCATAGGCCAGAGGATGAGCGAATGTCTGGATGGATTTGTGTCTGCTGTAAAGGCACTTTTCCCAATATCGACACAAACTTATCATCAAGAAGGTAAGCCCAAGGAATCAGCTGCTTGTATAGAACCTTCTCTCTTACTACCTGCTCTTCATCTTGATTCTTGTACATAGAAGTGTTTCGCCGAATGCGTAAAAACGTCTCGTTATTTAATATTTCCCTTTTGTACATAAATGCAGACAGCGCACTCATCCAAATTAGCAAAATTATTGTAAATCAGAGGGGCATTATTTCTCAACTGATCCAACTCAAACAATCGATCGCAGCTAAATTTGAACAAATGGATCGGCAATATTGGATGGTAGTTTATGAAAAAAAAGGTTGGCTTTATTTTTTAGTTTTCTATGGATATCGTCTATTTTGGTAATTTATAACTTTTAATTGCAATAAAAAGTGTTTTCCTTTCCTAAAACATTTTTCGAAAAATACATATTTGACCTTGAAAAATAAAGGTCAAAAATAAACTTGTTCTTTTTTATGTAAAAAAGAAAGCTTAGGTTTTTTAAACTTATATATTATTTTTAAATATTTTTTATTCTTAAAAATAAGCATCTGGTAAGTTTTGTGTTGATGCTATCTTTTTCACCTATTTATGACTCTTTTATCGTCAATAAAAAATGGCCTCTTACTACAGTTTTGAGTGTGCTCAATTTTTTTTTACAAAAATTAAGTATAAAATTAAATAACGATGCTTTTTGTTTGTAAAAGTAACTTTACAGTACTTGAACTGGATTTCCACTCTCAGGGTGGTCGCTGGACAGGGAAAAACAGGAATTTTGTTAGATCGGGAAATGCAGTGAATTAATTTTTGACTGGAGATTTTACAAATTTTTAGAAGTAAAATGTATCCAATCACTTAAAATATTACAAATTTTGTATCACATGATATAGTATAGTGCAATATTTAAAACCGATTTCAACTTTTTTTAAATTTCACGTTCAATTGTTAACGCTTTCAATAATGAATGAAATCATTCAGTTTACAGAATGTAATTCTGAAATCTTTCACTTTAAAAATGTTCCATTTTAGGTCTTCATTCTTGAGTGGACATTTTCAATTAAACAGAATCTGTTGTTTTTATATATAAAATCATTTACAGCTTTTAACGTTAAAAATGGAACTCTTTCAAATCAAAAGTCTTCGTAAAGTTGTTGAACAAATGTAAATGTCCGATTGAAATTTAATAAACTATTTTCAAGCTTAAAATAATTTCAAATTAATAGATGCATAATTAAACGCTTTTCTTAAATTTAAAATCCTATTTAAATATTGTTTTAGTTTAAAATATTCTATTCTTAAACCACAACATTTCAAATTTATTAATTAAAAAAACAAACAATTTTGTAATATTTATCAATATTCGACTGTTCGTTAAAAAAGCAGCAATTTAGAATAAAATATACAAAACTAAACAATTGAACAATTATTAATTTCAAACTACTTAAAATAAAAATAATTTAACTTCTAATTTGAAAAGCTTTCAGTTTAATTAAAATGTTTAGTTTACTTTATTGATTCATTCTTCAATTTGGAGCATTGAAAATGATAACGTATTGTAGATTTATATTTCTCAAGCAACAATTTTTCAACTATTTGATTTATAAAAGTTGAAAGAAAATTATTTCACAGTGCAACGGCATTTAATTTTAAATTGAATAATTTAAAAGCGTTAAAAGCTTCTATTTCATACGTGTAAATCATTGAGTCTTTAAATTAAAAATTTCCGAATTAAAATTTTGTTAAGCTTTAATTTTAAAAGTGCAAAATTTTTGCGAGCCGGGAAAATCGGGATTTTTTCCTCGGTTAATAAAACGGCCGCCACCCTTCACTCTGATTTCTTGAATTAAACTCCTTTTTTACCATCTTCACTAATCTTTTATTCAAAATATTAATATGTTAAATATTAGTTGTATTTTATGCATGGAAAGGAAGTAAAAACTTGTTTTAATTATTATTCAAATTCCTGAACCTTAAAATAAAATTTAAGAAATTATGTTGTTTTTGGTATTATTAATTTGATTATTCGATAGTGTACATATAAAAAGTACCATTTCCATAAATTGATATATTTCCAAAGACTGGAAAAAATATTATTTATAACGATCTCGTGAATTTGTATACTTACTCCTATTTTAATTATACGCTGGAGTAACGTCCAGTCGTTAAACCATCTTTTTGTTCGTAAACTAACAGATATTAAAAGAGTCATAAATCGTTGAAAAAAATGGTATCCGCACAAACCTTGCCGAACGCTTATTTTTGTGAATGAATAATATGTCCATTTTTTAACCTAAAGGTGTTTAGATAAGAAAAGGTACGCTTTTCGACAAAAAAAAAACCTAATTAAAAACAATGTTTGAAAACTATTGATTTTTGGGTCGGGGCAGATGAGAATAAATGCTTCCAATCTCAATTTTCTCTCTAAAAATTGCACTACTGCGTTTCTCCGCTTTTCTTTCTTAGGATATTTTATCCAATTATTTGGACATGGGAATGAAATTTGTTTATCAATTTCCGCATTGTGTAACTCCTGTATTGTACTCGTCTCGATCAATTAAAAAATGTTAGCGATTAAAAAATTTCAATTGAGAATCCTAAAGAAACTTACTGGTTCTTTCCAAATTAGAAGGGTTTCCAAATTTGGAAGGTTCGATTTTTTATTGCTTTCTCATTTTGTTACGAGTTTAGAGATCAGCACATTTTGATGGAATCTATAATCTTCTAATCTTTCGAGACCTTAAAACTTTTGTCAAAATTATTCTTGTCAGTATTCTCTTCAAACTAGAATAAATATTTATTTTCTACAAAGATCTTAGGAGATTTTGGATTATTAGTCGACAGTAATTCGGCTTTATTACGTGGGGCTTGCAATTTCAGTCAAAATATGCCCAAAGTCTTCACTACCTGATGATCCTTCGCATTACCTGCTTTTCTGGGTTCTTTTACTCCCCCAAGATTCACTGATAAAGGAAATGCAAACTGTCCATTCATACACAAAAGATGAAATAATATTCTGAAAATATTTTTCGAGTATGTTCAGTTCGTAGTATTTTGCGTTGTATTATTTGGAAATTTATTTAGTTATTCCAGTATCATTTGAAACACTCATATTCGAAAATAAATTCAATAAAGAATTTTGAAATACTGAAATTCAATCTTTTATTTCAGATTCCTCTGTTTTTTAAGACGCTTCAAAGATTTTAAGAGCTTCAAAAATGAATAATATCGAATGAAATTGATTTGATTGGTTGAATTAATGTAAATTATTTTAGTTTGTGAAAATTGTGTATGTGTTGCTCGTCCTTGGTCGTTGCAGGTTTAAGAACCTGAATTTTAACCGTCTTAACGGATAAAGTTCCGAAAAGCGCTTACCTCCGATTAATTTGAAACTCCGTATGCCTATGTATTTTGACGCGCTGATCACGAATATGATAGTGAAAATACCCGCAAATTTGATTTTCAAGGTCAAAACCCCAAAAAACTATAAAAATTGCATGTTTTTCCGTTTATTTCAGTAAACAAAAAAAATTTTCAAAAAAGTTTCAAACAAAAGCTGTAGATATTTTAAAAATACATATTTTATCTTGAATACGTTTTTACCCTACGACTGATAGTTTCCGAGAAAATAGACGATAAATATTCCCGCGGCGAAGTGCGTATGTATACCATTAAGCCATTTCCCTTTCGGGGTAGGCGTGACACTACCCGATTCGGGTAGTGTTCCTAAGTGGATAGTTTCTTGTAGTAAATAACTACAAGTGTGGGTTCACCACCCCCACGACGGGCCAACAGCACGCATTATTCCCGGACGGTCACCCATCCAAGTACTAACCGTATGTAGGCATTAATGCTAAAACAAATGGGTTAATGGCAAAAGATATGTTTCCACAAAACATTAGGGAACAAATGGGGATGGTATGCGTCCTACCTTATTTCTGTGACCAGTCACAGGGGTGCCTTCCCGCCCCCACCATGAAACGTTGGAAAGGGGGTCGTGTGTGACCTAAGTTATTTCTATGGCCAGTCATAGGGGTGCCTTCCCGCCCCCCATGACACGTTGGAATGGGTGCCGTGTGTGACCTAAGCAATTCTATACTTCGTACCGACATTTCCCTTCTTTTCTCTAAAACGGTCAGTCGTAGGGTAAAAACATATTGAACATAAAATATGTATTTTTAAAAGATCTAAAATTTTTGTTGGAAGCTTTTTTGTAAGTTTTTTTTATTTACTGAAATAAACGGAAAAACATGACATTTTTATAGTTTTTTGGGGTTTTGACCTTGAAAATCAAATTTGCGGGTATTTTCACTATCATATTCGTGATTAGCACGTCAAAATACATAGGTATACGGAGTTTCAGTGTAATCGGAGGTAAGCGCTTTTCGGAACTCCACCCGTCTTAACTATCGTTGCACGTACCTAACTCTGAAAAACTGCACACTATTCGACCCTTAGATACTAGTTCCTACTAATTCCATTATCTATACTCCATAGAACATTTTTATTAGAGAATATTAAAATTTAGAATGGCTGTTCGTTATGATTCAGCGTGAATTTCTAAACATTCCAGGCCTCGGACTCACCACACTATTTACACTTTTTTAAGCGATGACATTATTTTGCCACTATACAAGAAAAAAATGTATCGAAAAAAAACGTTAGATGATTTTCGAGGAGGGGGGGGGGTAAGAATCTTACTGTTTATTATGAATTAACAAAGTAGTTCAACCAAGTAGTGGAATTTTCAATTAAAAAATGTGAATTCTTAAGAAACAATGTAATAGTTCATATTTGAACCAAGAAATAATTCTAATTTTTAATGAAGAACAGTTGAAACGAACCAAGATAAATTTCTAATAAAACAGTTAAATCCTCAACCAAAACAGATTAATTTTCATCCAAACTCATACATTTTTAACCAGATATTTCAAATGTCAAACAATAAGCCTAATTTTCTACTAAGAAAGACGAGTTTTCAACTAAATAGTTTGAACAATGGATGTGATGTTAGTTCAGATTTTATTTGATTAATTTTCAGTATATATTTTTTTCGCAGCTAAGAATTTTCAACTAAATAGTTGAATTTTTAAACCAAAAAAGATCCAAAAGTGGAGTAGTTACTTGTTCATTTATTAAAATAAATTTTAATATAAAATAAAAACATTCAAATTTGTACTTAATAGTTAAATTTTATACCCAATTGTTAAATTTTCAAGTCAAAGAGAATTTTCTATAAAATTGTTGAATTTGCAACTCGAGAATATGAATTTTCAACAGAAAAATTTAATTCAAAATTTTCAACCAAGAAGATTATTTTTCTACCAAAAAGACGTTTCATTGAGGAAAATTTGTTTCCAATAAAAAAAAGTAATTTTTAACAGAATAGTTGAATTTTATGCCATATTGTTGAATTTTCAGACAAAAGAAACGAATTTTCTGTAAAACTGTTGAATTAACCATCCGAAAATAAGAATTTTCAAGAGCAAAGTTATTTTACAATCAATCAGATGAATTTTCCATAAAGTCGTTAAATTTTCCGTTAAGATAATTAATTTTTAACAACAGCAAAACAAAACAAATTTTCATCTAAAATTATGAACCTTCAACCAAAAAAATGAACTTCTAAGAAAATAGGTCAACTTTCAATCAAGGTGTTGAATTTCCAGACTAAAAAAAAATGAATGTTGAACGAAAAATGTAATAGTTGATATTTCAACAAAATACTTGATTTTCTACCCAAAAAGTCATATTTTCAACAAAATACATACATTTCTAACCGAATAGTTGAATTTCCAACCAAGAAGGTTAATTCTCTACCAAAAAGACATTTCATTGAAGATTTATTTTCAATATATAAAAAAAACTAATTTTCGACAGAACATATTAATTTTGTACCAAATATTTGTTCTTGAATCTTATACCAAATTGTTGAATTTTTAAGCCAAAGAGACGAGTTTTCAGCATAAAAAGATGATTTTTAAATACAAAAAAAAATTTATTTTCTTCCCAAAAAGGCGAATTTTCAACAAAATACATTGATTTTCAACCAAATAGTTAAATTTTCTACCAAATTGTTTTTCGTCATTTTAAATAATCATTGAAGTTTATTTTTAACATTTGAAAAATTTTATGATACTATTTTGTGACACTATTTTTTAACATTTGTGACACTATTTTCTATCTCTAAAGTAAGTCCGAGGCCTGCCATTCTTAACGGCAGAATTTCATTTTTCATTAAGCCCTTGGAAATATTTACCGTAGACCTCTACAAATATAAAAAAAAAAAACCCTTTGTACAAGAACAGGTGTTCGAATTTTATTATTTGCTTTACAGATAATAATAATTAATTCTAGTAAAAGTAGTTGAGGTTGTATAAAAATAATCTTAGGAAAATATTTTATATCTAAATTTTAATATGTGAATTTGAAAATGAAGAAATAAAATGTACCTGAAGTTCCGAACATTCAAATGAACGAAATATTTTTTCCGATTTCTATTTTACTCATAAATATTGCTGCAACTGCAATTTAAAATATGCATTATAATTCTGTTTCAATAATAAATTATTTCCAATGTAAGTGAACAAACATTTGCGCACTTTTTTCTGGTTTATAAAGTCAGCAGTAAAAAAATTCGTTCATTTGAACGTTCAGAACTTCAAGCACATAAAAATAAAATGAACTTATCTAAATTTGTTAGTCTTACCGTGCATTTTGCGATTTTCAACTACCTGAGTTGAATTGAAACTGCAATATGCACTTGCAAATTAGCCTTAAGATTATTGTTACCAACGTCAGGTATACAAAAAAAGCATTTCTCATCATGAGAATGTTCTAAAAGGTAGTTGATGTGAAGTCGCCTTAAGAATTGTTCAGTGTTTTTGAGACAATCAAAGAAACCTTTCTTGAGAATAATAGTAGTTTAAAGAAGGATTTAGAAAGTGATAAAAAAGTATTTAAATACCTAAATTCTTAGTGCGAGTTAAATTATTATCGAGAGAGTTGCAAAGTCATCATGAAATTTTAGTATTGAATATTGATTAAAAACCGAGGATTTGTTTCTGCGATGTAGGTAATAATATTTTATAAATGTTATGAAAAAAGTGAAATATTAGTTAATGATCAAATTTAGATACAATTGGATTAAATTCAGAGTTATTGAATTAATATCCAACTAATGAAATTCTACTATGTTCCGAAAATTTGAAATTTTTATTTTAAAAATAGTTTTATTAAAGAGAAGGTGTGATGTCAGGGTTGAAGTCTTCAGAATTAAAAGTATTTCGATTTAGAAACTTCCAAAGTTAAAATCATTTAAATTTAGAATTCCTGATTAAAAAGCATTTCAATAATATATGAAGGCATTTAAAGAACCCCGATAAAATCAATTACGTTTCAATTTAAAGTCTTACGCCATTTCAACGCGTCAAATTGAAAAGAAGTTTTAAATTCCGATTTAGAAATAGAATTCCAACTTACATTTTTTATATATTTATTAGGGTGGTCCAAAAAAAAGTTTTTTTTTTCTCTCAAATGGCACCCCTACAAGTGTTTCTTTTTTGCGTCAAAGACCCCTGATTTTTGGCAGCATAACTAAATCTATTTTAGTGGTCCCAGAAGTCGTTTTTTTTGTAAAAAAATGTTTATTTTATATAAATAATCGCTTCAGCATGCGTAAAGTATAATCTTTAGACTGAAGTACAACAAGAATTTTGGCAGAAATTAAAAGAAAATATTCAGGGACCCCGAAGACGATTTTTGAAAACAAAATGTTTGTTTTATTTAAATAATAGCTGCTAATAGATTTGTTTGCTTCGAAATACATACAATGTCCTCTTTTTACTGAAATACGTCACTAAGATTTTTGGCAGATTTTTTAAATACCGCCTTGGGGGACCCCTAATTACTTTCTTTAATTCTGCTAAAACTCATAAGAGTATATTGGACGCATGCCTGAGTACAAATACACATACAGCGATTATTTAAACAAAATAAACATTTTGTTTACAAAAACCTAGTTGGAGGAAACCCTAAATATATTTTTTTAGTTCTGCCTAAAATCAGATGCCATTTTAAAACCAAAAGGAACACTTTGTAGGGGTGTTATCTAAGAAAACAGGCTATTTTTGGACCACTCTAATATGCATTTTGAAATTGAAAATTATTCAACTTTTTATGTTAATATTAAATTTAGTCATTTTTATTTTAATTTATTTTCTGACCACTATATGTCTTACAATGAGTATGGATGAACAAGTAGTGAGCCACTAATTTTCTTTAATAAACATTTCTACTAATTATTCATTTTCCTGGAAATTTTTTGCTTCTGTCGCGAAATCTACTTTTTTTCGATGTTTTCCTAAGTTCTTTTAATATTATTTATATATGAGTTAAATTTGTGTCGCTTAAATGTTAAAAGCTGTTAAAATTTTCTATGTAAGAAGCCAGGATTAAGACATTTTGACAATTATTTTGGAAGATATTGTAAAAATAGTGCAAATTTCAATGGTTTCATAAAATTTAAATAAAATCTAAAATAATGAACATTTTAAAAAGTTGATATCCAAAAAGTTGGAAAAATTCTAAGACATCTTTAGGGAAGTAGTAATAAAAATCAAAAGGATATATATTTTTTTTTTTTAAATCAATTTGATACAAACCTCATGATTACGTATTTCGTATAGTTTACCAAAATATTTCCTTCAACAGAAAAAATATTAAAATTTTTCCAATTTTTAACAAAAAAGGTAATTATTTTATTTTTACTTGAAAATTTATCTTTTTTAGTTGAACATTTATTTTGGTTCAAATTCGTCTTTTTGTATTTTCAGTTCAACATTTCTATTGAAAATTAACTTACTTCTGATGAATTCGCATATTTTCAGGATAAGTACTGAAATATTTTTAGAAAATTCGTCTCTGGCTTGAAAATTCAACATTTTTTACGAGATTATTTTTCTTTATCGATTGAAAAATCTTTTTTGGTTGAAAAATTCTGTTCTTTTTTGTTGAAAAATTAATCTGTTTTGGTTGACGATTTAAATAGTTTGTTGAAAATTCCTTTTTTTTTTTACTTGAAAATTTTTGGTAGAAAATTAATCTTCTTCAGTTAGAAATTTATCTCTTTAGTTTAAAATTTAACTATTTTGCTGAAAATTCGTTTTTTTGTTCAAAATATTTTAAAAAAATTGAAGTTTATCTTTCTTAGGAGAAACTATTAGTTTAAAATAATTTTTTAACTTAAATTTTATCTTTTCTAGATGAAACTTGATGTATTTTGTTGAAAATTTATCTTTCTTGGTAGAGAATTAATCTTCTTGATTGAAAATTAATCTATTTGGTTGAAAAATAAACCACTTGGTTAAAAGTTTATCTATTTTGTAGAAAATGCTCTAAGTTGTAATATGTATTGATTTACTATTTTTTAAAGTAAAAATGTGTCTTATGTAAGATCTTCCATTTGGGGGGGGGG
>CAKNXH010001364.1:74778-91223 GCA_932178445.1 Andricus quercusramuli
TAAGAAACAGTCAAATTTTACCTACCCAACTCCTCCCCCATATCGTCTTACGTAATTTGTGGATAACCTCTTATAAAATTTGGTATGACTGTTGCTACTAAAAGTATTTAAAATAAATTTAGAAGCAGACATTTCCCCCCTATTAATATTACTGATCTCCTTGATGTAAGTTTGTTTTATACCTCGAAAGAAAAATTTATAACCGTCGGTGAAAATAAAAAATTGCAGGGAATTTCGAAATTGGGATTTTGTAGTGTAATCCTGTAACTCTCATATAATTAACATTAAAAGAACATAAGCAATTAGCGATAAACATATTGTGTCTGACTTTTGATCGCGGCATTGTAGTTCTTATTAATATTTAATACTTTGGGTATGTGATTGATCGTAAATTGTTCGGGGGATTCCCCGGAGAACAAAAATATGGTAGGAAAAACCCGGGAATTTCAAATTGCCTGATCACTAGATCTTAAGCAGAAAATAATTAATAATGAGGAAAAAATGTTACCAGAGGCATTTGTGGCACACTTATCACTAATTCGGATTTAGGATTCAAATTAGTCTTTTGTTTTAATTAAGGTTTGGAAGCAATTTGGATCTCATCGCTTATCCTTGCATCAAAGATAAGATTACACACGTCTCTCAATCACGTGCACTAATTATGAGACTCCTTATCAATTATCATTATTCATTATCATTCGCAGTTCTCACACTCATTTTATTTATAAATGACTGATTATAATTGACAAAATAAGCAATAACAAATGACAATTTTCTGTTCAGGAAGCAAAACTCAAAGTGGAAGTGGTAGTAGTAGCTGTTTGAACGGCAGTACGAGTAGTCAAGCTTTTGGTGTGAAGTCAAGCATCAGAGTGGGTAACGCAGTCAGCAACTCTGTGGAGAGTAGTGGGGGGGCGTTGGCACATGAGGGGGCAGGCACCAGTGGTACAACAGCTACATCCACTGGCAATCCGTCTGTGTCTGCCGCCACTGCCAACCCTGCACTCTCAAATTCTACGCACAAACATTTGCTGCGTTCCAGAGTCAAACTTTCAGCCGATCAGTCAAAGGACTGGCCATCCAAGGTTTCCGGAAAACACCACAAGAAAGATTCATCGTCTAGTTCCTGTTCCAGCTCTAGGTAAAAAAAAAATTACCGAACATCCGAATTCCCCTAGATAAAAATAAAATTTTACTCGCCAGTGGGGCAGAGTTGTCAAATCACGGTCAAGAGTGCTATTTGTTAACAGCGTGATCGCAGGTCAAGGAAACCTGGAAATCAGGGAATTTGGTTAGTTTGGAAAAATCAGGGATTTACAAAAAAATGGCAAAAGTCGGGAAATTTCTGTAAGGAGCACTTCAAGTAACTGCCAAGAATAATCAGGGCTGCCACACCATCGCTTTTAGTCACTTTTTAATCATTTTTGAAAGATAAAGTCACTATACTCACTTTTTTTTAAATAAAAAGGTCACTTTTGTTTCAATAAATTAACCCCTCGGCTAACCACTATTGAATTCAAGCCTACCTATTTCTGAATTTTCTTCAATTCTTTTAATATCTTTTAGGGCATTTTAAAAGATTCCAAGAAATTTTGAAGGGATTGCAAACAATTTCAAAGATTTTAGGGTATTTTTTTTAATTCCAAGGAATTTTCAAGAGCTTTCAAAAGTTCCAAGGGATTTCAAAGGATTTGAAATATTTTAGGATATTTTAAAAGATTCTCAGGAATTTTGTATTGATTTCAGTAATAGAATTTGATTTCAAAGAAATTTAAAGATTTTAGGGTATTTTTAAGAATTCCAAGCAATTTTCAAGAGCTTTGAAAAGTTTAAAGGGATTTCAAAAAATTTCACAGGATTTAAAATATGTTAGGGTATTTTAAAAGATTCTCAGGAATTTTGAATCGATTTCAGTAAGTTAATTGAATTTCAAAGGAGTTGAATGATATTTTAGTGTATTTAAAAAAATTTCAAGCAATTTTCAAGTGTTTTAAAAAGTTTCAAAATATTTCAAAGGATTTGAAATATTTTTGGGATTTTAAAAAGATTCCGAATAATTTTCAATAGATTTCAATAAATTAAAGGGGATTTGAAAGATTTTCGGATATTTTTAAAAATTCTAAGCGATTTTCAAGAGCTTTAAAAAGTCAAGGGATTTCCAAAGATTTCACAGGATTTAAAATATGTTAGGGTATTTTAAAATTTTCTCAGGAATTTTGAATTGATTTCAATAATTTAATTGGATTTCAAAGGACGTGAAAGATATTTCAGGGTATTTTAAAGAATTCCAATGAATTTTTGAAGGATTTGAAATATTTTAGGGCATTAAAAAAAAACAAGGTATAATTTCAATGACTTTAAGGTATATTAAAAGCTCTCAAAGAATTTTAATCAATTTTCGAGGGTTTCATGAAATCTGATCAAATTTTATATAATTTCACGGGATTTTATCATATTTGAATGGACTCTAATGAATTTATTCAGAAGAATTTAGGGATTTCAAAGATTTTCAAGGTATTACCAAAGATTTTTAAGATTTTATGATATTCTAAAAGATTTGAAAGAATTTTCAATATATTGAAGGCATTTACAATTTTTTATGAAGATTTTAGCGTATTTTTAAAAGTATCAAGAAAATTCTAACATATTATTAAAAATTCCAAGAAATTCTCAAGAGCTTTAAAAAGTTCCAAGGGAGTTCAAAAAATTGTAAAGGATTTGAAATATTCTAGGGTATTTAAAAATATTCCAAGGAAATTTCAACAGATTTCCGTAATTTAATGCAATTTTAAAGAACTTGAAAGATTGTAGTATATTTTAAAATATTCCTAAGCATTTTCAAGGGATTTCAACAGATTTCAAATGATTTAAATATTTTAGGATATTTTAAAAGATTCCATGGCATTTTCAAGAGATTACAAAAAAATGTCAAGGTATTTCGTAGGGTTTCAAAGATTTGAAGAGTTCTACAAACATTTGTTGCAATTCATTTCAATTTATTTGGAATTTAACCTGAATTCTTTTAACTACTTCTGAATTCTTTACAGTTCTCTTGATTTTTTTAATTCACTTGAATTCTTCTAAATTCTAATCAAATCAATGGATTTTTTTTAATCTTTTAAAAGTTTTTGTTTAATTTATGTTGAAGTCGTTTAAACTCACTTGGAATTCTTAGGCATTCGTCAAATTTTTCTAAATCTATATTAAAAATGTCACAAAATTGTAATTTTGGTCTCTAAATATTGATGGGCTGGGAAAATGAAAAATTAGTCAGGGAAAAGTCAGGGAATTTTGAAAATTAAGTTTTGCGGCCACCTTGTTATTATTCTTAAAATTGCTCATTGTGATCACTAAATCATGTGTAATATTTTTAGTTAGCATGAACTTTTAACACGTTTTTTGTAGTACAAACCAAAATTAAAAATGTGTGGTATTAGTTGTTTATTTCTGCAATCGTTAAGTTTTAAACGTATCAGATTTGAAAATTTTCACTTTCAAACTCTTCCATTTGGAAAGTGCACAGGTTTAATTTTGAATTCGTCGAATGTTAATTATCCTCTAATTTACAATTTTGCAATTTTAATCATTTATAAAGACTTAAATTTGAATTAGGAAATTTGTATGCTTTTGAAAGTCTTGAATTAAAAAATTTAAATTGAAGGTTACAATGTTAAGTTTTCAATGCCTAATGTACTTTAATTGGTTAAGTTTTTAGACCCTAAAAGAAAAAATTTTCAGTTTCAAAAATCAAATGAGATTTTAAACAATTTTAAATTGCTTCATTTTTTAAGTTTGCATTTATGAAGAAACAATTTTAGATGAACAATTTTCAATAACAGAAATTAAAATACAGTATAATTAGAATTTGGCCAGTAAGTTAAAAGTATTAAAATACTTTGAAGCTCTTAGGATACTGGGTATTTTTTTTTAATTGAGACATCGAAATATCTAAAAAAAAAAATACGCATTCTTAGAAAAAAATATCCGTAATAAAAACTTTTCATTTTCGAGGGGGAAAAGCGACTTTGAAAAAATATCCCCCCCCCCCCTAGGAGGCACGAGTGGGAGTAACTTTGTCATTTCAAATGGGAACCCCAATTTTTTATCACGGATTCAGATTCTCCCTTATGAGATGCGTAATTTTTATTCGAAAAAAAACCCACCCTCCTGGGGGTATAGAAAATTGTAGAATTTGGAATTTTTTATTTGGAAATTTTAATGCCCTGTACCAATTTTTTAAAATGAAGGATAAAAGAACGGAATTGTTTCCTAATATTTCAGTGGTCATCCAGAGTTACGAAATCAAATTCTGGTCATAATTATAATATTCTGTGATTATAATAAATTTAAAGATTTTTCCTGCAACTCAATGTATTCAAACCAATCAATGAGCATGATTTTGAATCCAATAATTTTATTGTTAAACTATCTTGACATTAACACTGAATAATAATTGTACAAGGATTTGTCCAGAAATTGCACTCAAATTTTATGAGAAATTATTGTCCAAAGCTGGAAGAGGCCAGGAACTCTGAATAATTTGAAGATAATTCTCAATAACCATTTATTTTAAAAGAAGTGGTTTTGAATTCTGATTGAGAACAATTTTTCTTAATATTTTAGACGTAATATTTTTTTTGTTTAATTACAGACATCGTTCTTCGTCACGAGCACGAAAAGCAGCTGCCGAAACTGCTTCTGGAGGAGGAAGTACTTTAATTCCAGGAGGTGAAGTTGTTTCAAATAGCACAAGCCCGACCTCGGTTTCATCTTCAGCCCCTAGCAGTCAGTTGACATCCAGCACGACTGGAGAAGAATCAGCATCGACTGCTAATTCTGCTACTGGTTAGTAATTTCATTTATGACTTAGGAAAACGTGAATTGCTTATCTAATCTTGAATCAGTTCGC
This sequence comes from Andricus quercusramuli, assembly GCA_932178445.1. Taxonomy (NCBI): domain Eukaryota; kingdom Metazoa; phylum Arthropoda; class Insecta; order Hymenoptera; family Cynipidae; genus Andricus; species Andricus quercusramuli. The sequence continues at coordinate 79,688 of CAKNXH010001364.1, forward strand.
GATAAAAGTAAAACGATTCCGTATGTTCTTTGTTTTATTGACAAGAGTGTTTGTATACAGAATAAAGAATAAATATTGTGGTCTGTAGCTTTCTATTTGAGACTCTCTGGAGCTTTAAATGTGGATTTTGGAAATTAATTTAGGAAATAGCCTACAGTTTTTGAAGAAGCTTCATCTTTGACTTGATATTAATACTCCCCAATTTTGATTTTTTCGTTATAAAGCAAGTGGAGGCCCATCTGGTATGTCAGCAACCACAGGAGACAGCGAAAGCGACGATGGCGAAGTTGGAAGACTCCAAGCACTGCTCGAAGCAAGAGGCCTGCCACCTCACGTTTTTGGAGCTCTCGGACCTCGAATGCAGCATCTGCTCAACAGAAGTATGGGTGCAAGTTCTGGTAATTAATTACTCTTGAACGAAAAAAATGAAATTTCAAATCTTTTTTTAATTTACTCGTTCAAAATTTCGTTCTTCTAATTTCATTATTCAGGGTTGCTACAGGTCAGGGAATCAGGGAATGTCAGGGAATTTAAAACTGGTCAGGTAATCTCAGGGAAAAACTGAAAGAGTCAGGAAATTTTCTATAATCCGAAGTTGAAAGTTTAGGGGTCATCTACAAATTACTTCAGGCGTTTTTCTAAATTGGAACTACCTACTCATCACAAAATCTTTTTTATTATTTTATAAACTTAGCTAACGAACATTCATATAAATTCTATTAATTAACCTCAATGTGTGGAACCTCAATAACTTATAATTTTCTATATTTTTTATTCCGTAATTTTTTTGGTTGAGAATTCTTCTTGTGTTTTTAATTTTATTATTTGGTTGAAAATGTTATTATTTAGTTGAAAATTTCACGATTTTTTTAAAAAGTCATTCTTTTTGGTTTAAAATGCAACTGTTTCGTTCATGATTTATCTTTTTGTGTCAAGAATTAACATTTTTTTGGGAATTCAAATTTTCTGTTTGAAAATTCAACTAGTTTGTAAAAAATTCGACTTTTTGAAATGAAACTTCAACATTTGTGGCAAAAATGTTGTCTTTACTGACTAAAAAATCTTGTATGATTGAATATTCAATTCTTTTGTGGAAAATTCATCTCTTATCGTAACAATTTTATCGTTTTGTGGTTAAAAATTCAACTGTTTAGTTTCAAAATAATCTGTTTTGGCTGTCAATTCAACTTTTTTGTTTGAAAATTTGGCTGTTTTGTTAAAATTGATTTTTTATGATTCATCATTTCAGTTAAAAACCCTTTTTTATTGTTGAAAATTTAAATATTCATTTGAAATTTCTTTTTTCTGGTTGACGATTCATCATTTTAGTTGAAAATTAGTTTCTTTAACTGAAAATTTAACTAATTTGATTTGATTTATTTAAATCCAACAGTCCGTAGACCAATTACAGGATTACATTAGAACAGAACTTGAATAAGTGTCACTAATTCATTTTTTGTAGTAGAATATTAATGTTCTTGGTGAAAAATTCATCTCTTTGGTTTAAAATTAATTTCTTTGGTTGAAATTTGAACTATTTTGTTAAAAATTCGTTGTTTTTTTTTTTTTAATTTTTTACTGAAAATATATACCATTTTTTGGTTGGAAATTGATCTTTTTTAGTTGAAAATTCGTCTTTTTAGTAGAAAATTAATTTTTTTAATTGAAGATTCATCATTTCGGTTAGAAAAGTATCTTTTTGGTTGAAAATTGATTTCTTCAGTTGAAAATTCTTATTCTTTTGTTAAAAATTCAATTATTTGCTTAAAAATTCATGTATTGTGTTAAAATTTCATTTTTATGGTTGAAAATTCGTTTTTGTATTGAACATTAATTTTTTCAAATGAAAATTGAATTATTCCATTTTTTGTTGAAAATTGATCTTTTATATTTGAAAATTCCGCTATTTGGTGGAAAGTTCGTCTTTTTTGTTAGAAATTTAAACTTGTTGGTTAAAAATTCGTATGTTTAATAAAAAATTTAACTATTTTGTTGAAAATTAATTTTACTCAGTTGAAAATTTAATTATTTTGTTGAAAATTTGTTTTTTGAATTGATCTGAATTGTTTTTTTGAAAATTGATCTTTTTTCATTTGAAAATTCAACTATATGGTTGAAAATTTCTTCTTTTTGGTCGATAATTAACTATGTGGTTAAAAAATGCGTCTATTTGGTTGAAAATGCAATATCTCTACGTTTTAATATACATATGTTGATTTACTATTTCTTTTAGTATACATTTTGTTACGTAAGATCTTCCACTCTATATGTGTGTTATTACTAAAAGTCTTTAAGATAAATTTAGAAACGAACCTTTTTTACGTTAATATTATTGATCTTCCTAGGTTTAAGGTTATTTGTATACCTAAAAGAAAAATTTATAACGGTCAGGGAAACTAAAAAATTGGTGAAGGGAAAGTCAGGGAATTTGAAAATTAGGATTTTGTAGCAACCCTGTTATTGTGTTCTTAAATTAACTTCCCTTTGTTGAGTTATTTACCCAATTTAATTTAAAATCTACATTTTTAATTACGAACTTACTTCATTCTTGTATTCCAAAATCTAAAACTATATTCGCGTATTTTCTTTTTGTTTTCAGCTGCAAAAGCACAACAACTCTTGGCTGGATTGCAAGCTGTGGACGATGAGGGAGAACAGCTCCAAGCAGTCATAGGAATGGGAGAAATTCTTGTTATGGGAAACGAAGACACCCTTCCTGGATTCCCAGTGAAACAAGTTGTTGCCGCTCTAATAAATCTTCTTGGAATAGAGCACAATTTCGTCATAATGACCCACGCCTGTCGTGCATTGACCTACATGATGGAAGCCCTTCCCCGATCTTCTACAGTCGTTGTTGATGCCGTACCTGTTTTTCTGCAAAAACTTGAGTCGATCGAGTGCATGGACGTAGCTGAACAATGTCTCACCGCCCTCGCAATGTTGTCCCGAAGACACAGTAAAACAATCCTTCATGCTGGCGGTGTTTCCGCATGTCTGAAGTTTGTTGACTTCTTCAACATCACAGCGCAACGAGCCGCTTTGACGATTACAGCCAATTGTTGCCAAAATCTCCACCCCGACGATTTTCATCTCGTCGCCGAAAGCCTCTCCCTCCTCACGAGCAGACTTGCAAATCAGGATAAGAAAAGCGTCGAGTGCGTATGCCAGGCTTTCAGTAGATTGGTCGACAGTTTCCAACACGATCCTGTGATGCTCCATAAAATTGTCAATGCAGAACTATTGCAGAATCTACAACAGTTGCTCATGATCACTCCACCAGTCAACAGCATCGGCAACTTTATCACCGTTCTCAGAATGCTCTCAGCGATTTCCAACCGCTGTCCAGACCTAGCGCAATTACTTCTTCAGCAAAACATCGCTTTCACCTTGAGTTATCTTCTCACTGGTTCCCTTGAAGTAAGAACAGAGGACGTGGAACTCGTTCCCCGATCGCCGCAAGAATGGTTCGAGATCACTTGTCTCATCGAGGAATTGATGCCGCCTTTACCAACCGACGGGATCTTCAGTGTAAATAGTTTACTCGAGAGGACGAGTAGCCAGCAGGAAACTGTCCACTGGGAATGGCGAGACGAACGTCACTGCTGCCATCCTTTCAGCACGATCGACTCCCGAATCATAGAGATGGCCTTTCAGAATGGAGAAGATGAAATCTGCCTATCAACCCTGGGACGCACTTACACGATAGATTTGACTGTGATGAAACAAATTAATGAGGATATGGGAATGGCGAGGAGCATATTCCGGCGAGTCAACACCAATCCTACAGAGGGAAAGAGTCCAACTTGTTCATCAAGTATGGATGTAGTACCTCCTGTGATCGAAACAAATGAGTGGCTTGTGTCCTTCATTCGAACCCTGTTCTCCGTTTTGTATGAAGTTTACAGCAGTTCGGCGGGACCTGCGGTTAAACATAAATGTCTGAGAGCTTTGCTTCGAATGGTTTACTACGCGTCGACTGATCTCCTCAAGGAGGTTCTAAAAAATCAGGTTGTGTCGTCTCATATTGCGGGAATGCTTGCTTCGCAAGATTTGAGAATCGTGATTGGAGCATTGCAGATGGCGAGTATCTTGATGAAGAGACTGCCACATGTATTTGGAGTTCACTTCCATCGGGAAGGCGTTCTTCATCAAGTTCGACAATTGGCTGATCCAGAAATTCCGCTCGGTGTTTCGCCACCCAAGTGCTCTTCTAGTAAGTAGAGACAGTGATTTTTAACTCTAATGCAGGACTCTGACTCACGACACTATTGGCACTTTTTTTTAACGATGAAAATATTTTGCTATACTTTTTTGAAAAATTACACTAATTCTACTATTTTCTCAAATTGCTCGTCAATGCAACTACTTTTTCACTTTGCCTTTAAACATACTTTCAAACCTCTTTGCTGATTGACTAAAATAACATCCGCAATAGCATAAATCAAAATTTAAAAATATTTGAAGGGATTTCAAAAATTTGCAAAAAATTTGATGGGATTTCTGAAAGTTTCAAAAGATTCCAATGGGTTATAAATGCTTTAAACTGATTTCAGAGATTTAAAAGGATTTTATAGGTTTCAAAGCTTAGAGAATTTTTAAATATTCCATGTAATTTCAGCGAAATTCAAAGATTTCAAGAAGTTTTCATCTGATTTCAAAAGTTTATATTTATAGGGATTATACCGGAGTTACGCAATTTTATAGGATTTTCAAGGATTTTACAAGATTAAAATTTTTTTATGTCCTTCAAGGGATTTGAAAGACTTTAAGGTATTTTTCAAGATTTCATAGAATTTCATGAGATTACAAAGATTTTCGAAGGATTATAGAAAATTGCATGAGATTTAAACATTTCAAATGAGTTCGTACGATTGTAGAAGATTTAAATTTTTTTGAAGATTTCAAGCAATTTTACAAAATTTAAGGGATTTATGATTTCAAAAGAAATAAAAAAATTCCATTAGATTGCAAGGAATTTCTATAGATTTCTAGGGATTTAAAAAAATTGGAGGAATTTCCAGGGGATTCTGGGGGTTTTAATAGATTTCAGTGTATTTCAAAGCTTTTAGCGTATTTAACAAGACTTCAAGGGATTTCAAGGGGCTTTATCAGATTCAAGAAAGCAAAAAAATTCTAAGGAACCTCAAGTTATTTCGTAAAATTTCAGAAAATTTAAGATATTTGAAAGATTTCATGGAATTTGGGAGGTATTAATAAAATTGTAAGGGTTTTCAAGAAATTTTACCATTTTCAAGAGATCCATATGATTTAACAAAAATTACATAAGATTATACGGAATTTCTATAGATTTGTAGGGATTTAAAAAAATTCGAAAGTTTTCCAGGGATTACAACAGAATTCAAGGGGTTTTAATCAATGTAAGTGGATTTCAAAGCTTTTAGCTTATTTGAAAAGACTTAAAGGGATTTCAAGGGGTCTTATTAGATTTTATGGGTTTTCAGGAGATTTTATAGATTTCATCATTTGTTCAGGAATTTTAAATAATATTACAAATTTCAAGATGTCTTATGGGATCTAACTTTTTTGTGGGATTACTAGAGGTTTCACAAGATTTAAAAGTTTTCATTAATTTCAAAAGAATTTTAAGAGTGTGGGGTATTTAAAAAAATTTCGAGGAATTTCATGAAAGTTCAAAGAATTTCGTAGGATTACAGAAATGTCAAGAAATTAAAAAATTCTAAGGAATTTCCAATTATTTCTTAAGGTTTCAGAAAATGAAAAAGGTTTCATGGAATTCGTGAGGTATTTATAACATGTTAAGGGATTTCCAGGAATTTTACAATATTTAAGGAATTCATAGGATTTAAAGTGAAATTAAAAGATGCTATTCGACTATAAGGAATTTCATTAGATTTCTATGGATTCCATGAAAACGGAAGTGAATTCAAAAGGATTTTAACAGAATTGAAGGGTTTTTAAATAGATTTCAGCGAGGGGTTCCCAACTCGACCGATGGGGTGTACACTACCGTCGGAAATAGTGCGCACGACTCACGTGAGCGCTATTAAAAATCACTGCTGAGTTCGAACCACGAAATTTCGGCGAAAAAAAGAGATAGGACATTAAAAAAAAACAGTTGTAAAGCTCATTAAATTCCACGTCTATTGGTACCCAACAACTATTTTTTTTGACCTTCTGAAAATAGTACAGCACTTGAGAAGTTCAAAAAAAATTCAAGATTTTCTCAAATTTTCTACCTCAAATTCAACTTTTTGCACGACCTAAGAAAATTTTTTCAAAAATCTGAAAATTATGCGACATCGAGCCTGAAATCTTATCTTCAATTTAAACCAAGAAAACTTAAAAAATCTTCATGGATGCCCGAGATATGATTAAAAACGTTCAATCGTATCTGAGCTCAATTTTAATCGACGATCACGGTTCTCGGTCGGTCTGCTGCTCGTTTCCTTCGTTGAGGCAGGACCGAATAGGCCACGCACAGAGGTGGCGCCTTAGTGGACATTGTCCTATTCTTTAATATGGAAATAATATTAGATTCAAATAATTGTCAACAATCACAAATAACAATAATTTTTTTTTTCATTCACCATAATTTGAAATAGAAATTAGTAATGAAGAGAACCAAAAGTATAAAAGGCGCCCACCTTAGTGCGTGGCCTATTCGGTCCTGCCTCAACGAAGGAAACGAGCAGCAGACCGGCCGAGAACCGTGATCGTCGATTAAAATTGAGCTCAGATACGATTGAACGTTTTTAATCATATCTCGGGCATCCATGAAGATTTTTCAAGTTTTTTTGGCTTAAATTGAAGATAAGATTTCAGGCTCGATGTCGTATGATTTTCAGATTTTTGAAAAAATTTTCATAGGTCGTGCAAAAAGTTGAATTTGAGGTAGAAAATTTGAGAAAATCTTGAATTTTTTTTTTTGAACTTCTCAAGTGCTGTACTATTTTTAGAAGGTCAAAAAAATAGTTGTTGTGTACCAATAGACGTGGAATTTAATGAGCTTTACAACTGTTTTTTTTTTAATGTCCTATCTCTTTTTTTCGCCGAAATTTCGTGGTTCGAAGTCAGCAGTGATTTTTAATAGCACTCACGCAAGTCGTGCGCACAATTTCCGACGGTAGTGTACACTGACTTCATATGAATTGCATTGACTTCACGGGTTTTTAAATTATTGCGGAACTGGAAAAGAGATGGGGAATATATTAAAAAATATATAATTTAAAAAATAGTATCACCAATCGCGCGCCTAGCGCGCGTGTAGTTTTTCGATTTGAGGGGAAAATAATTTTTAATTTTAAATACAAATTTAGAATAAGTATTTGATAAAAGTGTTTAAACACTTAAGTTCGAGTTTAAATTAGATTTTAGGAACGTATTATCAGTTTTTTAAGGTTACATAAATATAATATTCCTAAGATTCTTGTGAAAATTCAAAAAGATTTTTAAATATTTCAGATATCTCGAAAAAGAATCTAGATAATTTTAAAGAATAATTTTTTATTTTACAGGATTTTACTAAATTTTAGGAAAAATTCGAGTCAGTTTAAAAGATATTTAGGACTGGAAAAAAAATTACCTTAAAATCTTCCAGGTGTTTTTTTGACATTATAAAATATCCAACATTTTAAAATTGTCAACACAGGGAAATTCTCTAATCATGAAATTCCCGAATCTAAACAATTCAAAAATTGTCAAAATAAGAAATAAAATAAAGAACTTTCATTTGATGAGCCTATTTTTCACTTCTTTATTCATTTATTATTTAAACAGTTTCTCAATTGTTTAGATTCCAGTGTTTTTAAATTCGGTAATATTATAACATGTCGAGAATTTTATTTTTCGGGATTTTTCAGTAGTTTATCCGTTCTAGAAATCATTTAAAATGTTTGAAAGCTTTTTAATTTTTCTATTAAAAATTTGCATTTTCTTAAGACTATGTCTATTATCTTGAAACTTTTCAAACTCCTTAAAAACCTTCAAATTTTATTTCGAAATCTTAAAAAATCTACATTTCGTTTTTATTTTTTTAAATCTTCTAATTTTTAAATATTTTTGAAGTAGTTACTAAACTTCTAAATATCTTTTAAATGAATAGCATTTTTCTTAACATTTAAAAAATTGCTGCATAATTTTAAAAATTACCTTAAAAGTGATTTTGGAAATCTTTGCAATGTTTTAAAATTTTTCTTAATATTCTCTTATTATAAGTTTTTCAAAATAAGAACCTCAAGTAAATTGGTTTATTCTCCAAAATAAACGATTTTTTTCTAAAATTTTGTAATATAACAAAAATGAAAATATTTGCTTTTAAATTTTCTACATTCTGTTTCGATATTCTAGCCAATCTTTTTAAATGTTTTGAAATGATTTAAAATTTTCCTAAAAATGTTAAGACAAAATTTGTATTGTCTTGAAACGTTTCAGAATTCTTAAAAAAATGCTTTTTTGAAATATTCAAAAAAGTTACATTTTGTTTACAAATTTTTGAAATCACTGTCATACTTTTTTGAATTTTCTCAAATGAGTCAGGGGCCTGCTAATGTTTTTTCTTTTAATAGAGATTGGAGAGATATTAATGGGACTTGAATTATTATTTTAGGTACATCGTTGCCGAGTCCGCAACCAGGTCCGTCGAACATTCCACTCTCGACCACACCAATCTCTTCTAGTAGTGCCACTTCTCCAATCGCATCTCCAACAACTAATGGAAATATTCTTTTTGGAACTATCGCTACGAGTCAACTAAAACCAAATCTTACTGCCACAATGGAAACACGCAGCCGGACAGATTTGAGCGTCAGCATTGACGATTCCAATACACCACCAAATGCACATTTGTAAGTTTCGTTGATGTTATTTTATTATTTAAACTTGTATACTCACAAGGGGGATACATCCTTCGAAATTTTGTTTGGATTCAAACTCCTCTCAGTAATAGTTCATTGCCAAATTTGTAATATTTTTGATTCCTGCTGCCGGAATTTTAGATGAAAAAATTAGTTTGTTCAACACGTATCACTTTCGAAGCGAGTATTTCATGGATATGTCAGTGCCGCGACATTCCTATGAAATTCTGACTTCTTATGCAACCTTTTGTTGAAAAAATCATTCATTATTCTAATTTCAAAATAAGAATTATAATAATAGAAAATATCTTGTTTATATTAGACTTGTGTATCCTTTTATTTGATTATTTCTCCATAGTTGAATATTTATTTTATTCTTTTACTATTTTTATACAATATTTAATTTTTATCTCCTATGAAAATAATATTCAATTAAATTAAAAAAAAGAGAATTTTGTAGAAAAATAAATGTATAGGGTAAGGGCTGAAAAAAAGCAATTTTTTCCAAATAAAAAAATTGTTAAAATTAATATTTTGGCTCGATTAAAATCAATTTATTAGTCAATTGCAACAAACAAAAACAGGGTTACTACAAGTCAAGGAATTTCACAAAGTCAGATAAGTTAAAACTGGTAAGAGAATTATAGTTAATTAAAAAGTGGTCAGGAATGTCAGAGAAAATCTGACAGTCAAGGGAATTTTCGATAAACTGAAATTGAAGTTAATTTGATTATTTTGTTGAAAATTCAACAATTTCGATAAAAAGTCCTTTTTTGGTTGAAAATTCGTCTTCTTTGGTTGAAAATTCATGTATTTTGGTAGAAATTGCATGTTTTTCTGTGAAAAATAACAACTCTTTGATTGAAAAGTAATCTGTTTTGGTTGAGGATTCAACTCTTTTATTGAAAATTTACTTTTTTGGTTGAATTTAACTGTTCTTGGTTTTAAATTAAATTATTTATTATAAATGAAAATGTATCTTTTTTATAGAAATTTAATCTTTCTGATTGAATGTTCATCTGTTTGGTTGAAAATATAACTAATTCTTTGACAATTTATTTTATTTTGATAATTAGAAATTTTGAAATTAGGTTAGTAAGTGATGTTTTTGAACAAAAAGTAGCATAAGTAACCAGAATTTTTCACGGATGTCGCGACACTGACTAATCCTAGAAATGTTCCTTTCGAAAGTGATAAATGTTGAGCAAACTAATTTTTTCATATAAAAAAATGGTTAAAAATTAATATTTCGGCTTGATTTGAATAAACTTAATAGTCATCTACAATAAATAAAGACTTTGAAATAAAAAAAAATGCTGACAGCAGGAATCAAGCCCGGACTCTCTGGTTTACAAACTAGGAGCGTTACTGTCTGATTTGTGTGAATTTTTTTAAAGCCGTTATTCTCAGAATGGTTGAAAAAAGTATCTGATTACTTTAGCATATTACAAAATTGGTAATGCTCCGTTACCGCGAGGAGTATAAATGATTCTGAACCCAATTCCGAAAAGTATAGATTGCCCTTGTGAAAAAAAAAAGTGAAAAGTAGTAGAAATGCAAATGGTTATTTTTCAGAAGAATTGGAGATGTTCTAAAGAGGAAAAGGCAGAACAAGAAAGGTCGTTTCTCGAGATTGGGAAGTGGAACACCACAGCAACCCCAGCAGCCCGAATCCCTCTTCACTGGATTTACTCCGAAGAACAGTCGTTTCTTGGGGAATTTGAATCCAGCGAGATGGGGAAAGAAATCGGCTTCGTCGAGTTCTAGCAGTGATAAACGGGATTCGAGTTCGTCCACTAGTTTAGCAAAGCCTCCAAGCAATCCAAGTTTGACGGGAGGCAACCGGGATAAAGCGAAAGCCTGGGTTAGGGAACAAGCTTCGCAATTTTTAGCCAGATATCAAGATGACGCTCCCTGTACGCATCCAGCTTTAACTGTTCTTGCCAGACTCACTTCTGCGATTCAGCGTCTTCAATCCAATGTGAGTTTCCAAATGACCATCTTTTTTTTCTTTTTAATATACATATGCTCTTTTCCCTATTCCTCTCTTTTCCCTTTATTTTTTCAAGAATTCCTTTTTTCCTTGTTTTCAAGAAATTGTCCCTTTTTTTCGTTTTCTTTTTTCACTTAAATGCTAGCTGAGATAATAAAAATCAATCAGAAAAGCCAAATATTTTTCGATGTATGTTCATTCTTTTTAATTGTAAAGTCTAATATTATATTTTTGGTTCAGAATTTTCATCTCTTTTGATTGAAAATCATCTTTTTTTGTTGAGCATTTTTCTTCTTGCTTGAAACTTGAACTATTTTAAGTGTTTTGTTAAAAACTAACTTTTTCATTGAAAATTCATATTTTTGCATTAAAAATTCAACTTTTTTGTAGAAAAATAACCTTTTTGGCTTAAAATGTCAACAGTTTGGTAGAAAATTCAACTATTTGGTTCAAAATTCAACTGTTTCATTGAAAACGAACTCTTTTGTTGAATATTCATATTTTCAGTTTGAACATTTAACTGTTTTTGTAGAAAATTCGTTCATTGTTTTTAGCATTCATCTTTGTATGTTTGAAATTCAATTGCTTGGTTAAAAGTTGAACTACTTTGTGAAAAATTAATTTCTTTGATTGAAAATTGAACTATTTTGTTGAAAATTCATATTTTTGGCTTGCAAATTTGTCTTTTTGGTTTGAAAATTTATTTCCT
>CAKNXH010001364.1:98886-152714 GCA_932178445.1 Andricus quercusramuli
CCCCCCCCCCCCCCCCCCCCCCACACACACACACTGGGCCCCGTCCCTTCAAAGTAACGTAGCAGTTGGCTAAACAGGGATTTCACCTTTATTCTACGCTTTTTCCCGTTTCTAGTGAGTTGTTCTAGTGAGTGGAATTTTCTACCAAAAAAGAAGACTTAACAAAAGAGTTGAATTTTCAACAAATTAATTAAACGTTGAACTAAATAGTTTGGTTTTGAACCAAATTCTACTTGAGTTCTCAAACAAAGAAGATGAATTCCCATCGAACAATGTAATAGTTGATATTTTAACCAAACCAGATTTTAATTTTATATTAAAATGAAATGAAGGTGAATTTTCAATCCAAAAGGACGAATTTTCAACAAAGCAGCTAAAAAAGTTATGTTTTCAACAAAAAATGGAATAGTCACGATTCATTAACTGTCTACCTAAAAAGACGAATTTTCAACAAAATATATTAATTTTTCCACTAAAAAGTTAAATTTTCAACCAGATAATTACTCAACTACCAAAGTGTTGAATTTTCAAGCCAAAAACATTTCAATTTAAAAAACAGATGAACTCAACCAAAAAAAAAAGGAGTTTTCAGCAAAATAGTTGATTCCTCAACCAAAATAGGTTAATTTTCAAATTATTCAATAGGTCTTAGTTCCAGTTTAATCCGCTTTGTTCAAAATTTCGTCCATTCGATTGAAAATTCAACTATTTAGTTTAAAATTCAACGTTTTGGTTGAAAATCCATCTCTTTTGCTGGAAAGTGCAAGTGTTTGGTTTTAAATGCAACTGTTTCGTTAAAAAAAATTTTTATTCGTTAAATCAGCTACACAAAATTCATATTTTTTTGTGAAAATTCAGCTGTATTCGCTAAAAATTACCCTTTTTGTTGAAAATACACTTTTTTTGTTTGAAAATTTAACTCTTTAGTTGAAAATTTAGCTTTCTTGTTCGAAAATTAACTTTTTTGTTGAAAATTCATTTCTTTTCTGGTGAAAATTTCATCGTTTATTGGTCAAAAATGCCACTGGTTGACTTCTGTTTTGGTTGAGGATTCTACTTTGTTGTTAAAAATTAATTTTTTTAACTTATAATTCAACTATTCCAGTTTTGATTGAAAATTTATCTTTTTTTGTACAAACTTCAATTATTTGATTGAAAATTAATGTGTTTTGCTGAAAATTCGCCTTTTTCTGTAAAAAAATCAATCTTTTTTGATAATTCATATTTTTAGTTGAAAATTCAACTGTTTTGGTTGAAAGTTCATGTATTTTGTCGAAAATTCGTCTTTTTTGTAGAAAATTGATCTTCTTCGCTGAAAATTAATGTTTTTGGTGAAAAATGCAACTGTTTGGTTGAAAATTGATAATCTGTTTTGGTCGAGGATTCAAATATGAATTTTGTTGAATGTTCGTCATTTCTTTGAAATATTCAAAATTATCTATTATATTTTTCGTCAAGAATTCAACTTTTTTAGCTGAAAATTCAGATACTTGGTTGGAAGTTGAACTACATACATTGTTAGAAAATAATTTTTGCTGTTAAAAATTTACCATTCTAGTTGAAAATTTATCTCTTCGTTTTAAAATGTAACTATTACATTTTTAGTTGAAAATTTATATTTTTTTAGTCGAAAATTCGACTATTTGGTTGAGAATTTATGTATTTTGTCGAAAAGTCGTGTTTTTTAGTAGAAAATTAATCTTCTAGGTTGAAAATCAATTATTTTAGGTAAATATTCTTCTATTTTGATCAAATTTCAATATTTTTATTTGAAAGTTCCGAAATCTAAAGCGTTTCCCATTGAATTCAATATGGTGCCCACATTAATTTAATTTGAAAGAACTCATTCCTCTATTTTCGTGAAAAATCAACCTATTTTCCCTGTTTTGAGAGCATTTTAGGGTGCCAATTCTGCAATATTAAAATTGTAATTCTAATTTATAATTTGTTGGTTTTCTAGTTCCTATTGTAAAGCATCAAAATATTACCTACATGTATTATATGAAATATATTATCAAAATATTAATATTAGCATTACAAAATATTATTAAATACGTCAGTAGTAATCACTTTTAAATACTTTTTAGCTTATAGTTGTCACTTCCACGACTACCCCCCCCCCCCCTCGTCGACCCATTGTTTTTTTTTTCCCCCCCCCCCCCCCCCCCTCGGGTAACGTAGTACATGTACGGCCCCTAATTTATAACAAGATGAAGAATGTAGATTGTAGGTTCTAATAAAATATTCTTTTCAGCTTGTTGTGCACTGGTTCCTTTATGAAGGAGTCTTCAAGCAGATGGAAGCATTCCGCGAAGGCTTCGAGTCAGTTTTCCCCATTGGACACTTGAAGCTCTTCTTCCCGGAGGAACTTGAAGCGGTATTCTGTGGACATGTGCAAACTGGAGGTCGCTGGGATGTCAGAACTTTACAGGAATGCTGTCGAACTGATCATGGATATACTCCAGATTCAAGAGCTATTCAGTTCCTGTTTGAAGTGATGTCGGAGTACAACAGCGATGAGCAAAGACAGTTTATCCAGTTTGTTACTGGATCTCCAAGGCTGCCTGTCGGTGGTAAGTTAAGAAAAATTAAGCAGTTACACTGCTCTGTCTGTTATATTTGGAAATATTTCGAAAGAAGCTCACGCTCTCGTTTGAGGAAACTCAGATGTTCAGAGCAGGGTGGTTAGTTAAGATTCAGAAAAAAAATTCCCAGGTTTTCAGGCATTGTTCCCGGTTATTTCAATTTTTAAATTCAAAGAATAAGCGATTTATAAGTTGAAATAATTGAATAATTTTGAACTCAATTTAATATTATTGTATACGAATTCGAAGCTTTCCTAATTAGATAATCTTTTGATGAAAAAAAATTTCAAATCAAAATTAAACAGATGTAATAGTAATTTAAATTGGAGATTTTCAAATCAAGTTTATTTAAAATTAGAACGTAGAAAATTGAATAATTTTACATTTTGAACAATTTAATTTTAAACCAAAAAGTTTGTAATCCTTCAATTAAAAATTGTGCAACCATAGCGAGAATTTTTGATAGTAAATATTATTTTGATTATATGTCCGGGAAACAAAAATGGTGTTAAAAAAGGAATAACTATTTGTTTGGAAGTCGTAACAAAATGTTTATCCTTTTTAATACCATTCTGACAGACTATTTTTCTATTTTATTACCATTCCGACAGACTATTTTTCTATTTTATTACCATTCCGACAGACTAGTTCCGAATGTAAAATTTTGTCCATACAATTATTAATGATGTATATAAATGTGTGATTGCTCAAATGGACGAAAAGCCTTCATTCATAATTCACAAATTGAACATCTATTCGTCAGTTTTATGAATAAGAAATTTGTATACATGATTTATCAGTGTTGAGAAAATTGTTCATTTAGAAATATTATCTGTCGTAATTTATAACCATCCAAGTATTGAAAGTCTGTAATTTTAAATTGCACAATTTTAAAAGATTTTAATTTCAACCAAAAAATGTTTTGTTACCAAATCCATTTCAAATCAGGCAGGTTCTATACTTTCAAGACACAGAATCTCTCAGCGAAGATATATATTTTTTTATAGGAAATTAGTCGACACGTATTTTCTAATTATAAAAAAATCCACGACGTTACAAGTATTTGAAATTTGACTGTATTGAATAAAACACTCAATTTTTTCTTAAAACTCCTATTGTTTTTAAACTAAATCAGATGTTCCAATTTTCATTTCTAAAGACCTCGAAATACAAGTTTTTCAATTTTTATGGCCTCTACTTTTGAATTATACGTACAATCTTAAATATTTGAGTCTTCAATTATTAATTTTCGATTTTAAGCTGTTCAAAAATCAAATGTAAAATTTTATTGTTCTGCATTAGATTTGTAAATTTAGATAATCTTATTTGAATAAGGATTTCAAATTATAAATTTAGTTTTGAGGCCTTGAATTTTTTAATTTGAATATTTGGGAACATTTTCTAAAACTTTTTAATCTTCAAAAACTTGAATTTTTCATGCGAACCTTGAATTCCATTTTTTTATTCTTTGCTTACAGAACATTTATTTTATATAAATACGAAGAGTAATTTAAATCTTTTAGGCTTCTAGTATTTTTTATAATCTTGTAGTATTTTCAAAAATTTGATAAAGAATGTTAAATTATATACATTTTTTTGTGATACTCAACTTACAAATTATAAAAATTATTATTTGAAAGTTTCGATGTGAATTCAATGTTCACAATTAAAATTTTCGAGACTACTTTTAAATCTGCAGCAGATTTAAATATTTCACAAAGATTTTAAAGCTTTCAGAATATTTCACAAATATTTCAAGGATTTCAAATATTTTACAAGCATTTCAAATATATTACAAGGATACAAAAGATTTCAAAAAGGCGTTTACATCAGATTTCAAAAGGTTTCAAAATTATATTGAAGATTTCAAAACACTTCATAAAGATTTCAGAAATATTTAAAAAGATTAAAAGCATTTCGAAGATCATGCAAAGACTCAAAAGAATTCACTAACGGCGTGTACATCAGATTTCAAAAAATTTCTAACGATTTCAAAAGTTTTCACAAAGATTCCAAAGATATAAAAATATTTTAAAGATTTGAAATGGTTTTAAAAGACTACAAAGATTTCGGAAATTTGTTTTCAAGCATTTCAAAGATTTCGCAAAGATTAAAAAGATTTCACAAAGGCCTTGTACATAAGATTCTAAAAATTTAAAATGATTTGTGAAGATTTCTTCATTGATCTCAACAATTTCAAAAGATCTCGCAAAGATTCTAAAGATTTTAAAAGATTTCAAAATAATTACCTAAAATTTGTTAGTGACCTGCAAATTTTATTTTCAAGTTTGGTATTATCTGTGGAGGTTAAGTGACAATTTGAAAAATATTATCGAATTCGAAAAATGCTTTTAAAAGAAGCATTTTTAATATTTCTAAAAAGAAAATAATTTCTTAATGTCTATCACTGAAGTATTTAATAAAATGCAACAATACAGAAGTTGTTGGCCGACAAAAAATGCAATGGCTCATTTTTTTACATATATAGTGTACGGTTATTTCACTATTTTATTTACAAAAAAGGAAACCTAAAAAAATTTGAATTATTGACCTGGAAACCGGAAAAAGACCTTGAACCCGTGCCCCAAATTCTATTAATTTTCCCATTGAACTTTTTCAACTGAAAGGTAGAAATGCAAAAGGAGTCAAGTGCCATTTTTCACTTTTTTCAGGAGAGACTAAAAACATGTTGTAAATTCAGCGCGACTATTTAAGAAAAAAATAAGAAAGCTCTTTCGAGATACTTTCATGCTCTATCGAACTAAAAAAAGTTTGCTCACAAAAAGCTATCCGGTTTCGAGAAATTGAATGAAACAGGTCACGTTTCGAGGTTAGATTTTGGGTCCGTATCGACTTTTAACATCTTTCAACATTAATTGTGGAGTCAATTTGCAGTTTAAGAAAAAACTAAAAATTTGAATTCTAGCTATTGAATGGACGAATTGTTTTCCAAAAAGTTTGTTTTAAAAAAATCATGCAGTTTCGCGAAATTTGAAAATCCAATTATGACTTCGAAATGGTGTAAAACTGACATTTTAACTTCAAAATAATGACGATAGCAGTAATAATTTTGCATATTTCCAAAAAATGAGGAATTGGGTTTTATTTTATTCAGTGCTGAACGGAAGGGACCCAATAGTAATTAAAAATAATTAGCCAGTGTCGAGAAAAATGAAATTTGATTTTTTACTTTGTGGTTAGAAAAGCTTCTCGGAATGTGAACACAAGAACACAAATTTTGAAAAATGATGCCCCAAAAAAATCCTTTGGCAGGCATGTGTAATAGAATTTATCTGATTTTTTGAGCTAATAAACCCGATTTTAAAAATTTGGCGCTTGACTCCTTTTGCCTTCAACTCTAATAGGTATTGTGATGACTGCTAATCATAATAATATTAATTTGTTTTCAGGCTTTAAGAGCTTGACACCGCCGTTGACGATAGTGCGGAAGACACTAGACCCCACCATGAGGGCAGACGACTTCCTGCCTTCCGTGATGACTTGTGTGAACTACCTGAAACTGCCAGACTACACGACCCTACGGATAATGCGAGACAAACTACGGATAGCATCTCATGAGGGTCAACACTCGTTCCACCTTTCCTAGAAACAGAAGACACACCAGACCCATCTTCTTCGCTTTCGCTTTCGCCCCCTGTCTTTGAGACCACCTGGTCTCGTCTGATCTAAACTCCAAATCCTCAGTCCGACCACCCGATGGAAACCCTGAAAAAAAAACCCTCTAAAGAAACATGAAATCACGGAAGATCTTCTCAAATCTTCACGAGCAGACAATTCCCATACTTTGATTCTCTCATCATTTCAACCGAATAAATTCTAGTTTGATGTCGACTTCTCACGTGTACCGATTTCGATTTGGGCCGCGTTTAAGGGTTCGTGATAACCAATCTTGACCTAAAAAGTTGAATGTGCTTGTCGCAGTGGTCTGGTATTTGTCTTCGGTGTTAGAGTAACGGAGGCAGAACGAGAAACAACTGTAAATACATAGAATTATGTCGAGGCAGTTTGATAATTGATAATACGCAAGTCTATATAATTATATAAATACTTTATATTATATTAGTATCGAAATCAGTACTCCTCTAGATTCTAGAGACACCGAGTTACGACTAAACTATGAAGCGAGAGGGCGTTTACCGTAGCTATAAGTAAAGTTTTATATCAGCGATGCATCTGTCGCGTCGCCACGTGTCGCTAGGATTCTCGCCTCAACAATCACAAAAGGCCGCGAAGCGCTCACGCTAAATGTGCGCGCAAAACACACATCGAGAGAGTAAGGCATAGGTCGACATGACAAATCCAAAACGTCTATCATATTAACGATAACGGTAATAGCTACGGTTATTTTTCTTTTCCTTTTTTTTTGTGTCGTGTCATGGATCTCTTGTGTTCGTTGTTTCGCGTCAAGGCGCGATTCAAGTCATGCGGCACTTCTACGTTTTCATTTTAATCGATGTACCACGTTCAATTATTATTATTTGATATTTCTATTGGTAGGTAAGATAGTCCAATTATTTCTTAGTTAAGGGTGCGGCCAACATCATTAGACTAAATCACAAGATTTCGGGGAATTCTTCTAATGTTTCTCCCAAGAGATCCATCGATTTTCAAATTTTTTAGTTCGGGTACAATGTTTTTCATATCAGGGCTGTTAGATTAGATTAGAAGATTAAAAATCTTTGCGCTCTCCGCGTTCTGACAGCTGATTGTATCCGAGAAATGATTGTGGTTTAGTCTTGCGCGCGCCTAGTGTTATTTTCGAAGGTCTTTTTCTTGAGATCTTTTTCTATATTATATTTCTAGAGTATTTTTCTCTAGATGTTTTTTGTTTCTAGATCCATTTTTTCTAGATTTCTAATTCTAAAGTTTAATTCTGGAGTTTTGTTTTTAGATTTTTTTTCTTCTCGAAGAGTTGGTTCCCCTCCCTGAATGAATTTAGTCTAATGATGTGCGACGGTGTTTATTACATTTGGCAATGTTAATAGAAAGAAACAATATGTTATCCTGTAGGCGTTACGAAACTGGATATATTATTATTTTTATCATGCTCGGAAAAATTCGTGTTGAACCACTGCCTAAAAACAGCGGCAACCGTTGGGGCAGAATACAAGGGAAGTTTTAGGAGTGCATCTTTGATCTTAGGATTCGATCTGGACCCGCGACATATTCGTATTATAAACAAAAGTTATATTTATATCGTCTTAATAGCATAAATGAAGTTCATTTCACTCGATCGAAAAAAAAAACTTTGTTTCTTTGAAAGTCCTTCAATAAATGCAGTCGTAAGAAAATAGAGAGAATTTATCCAGGAACCCAAATCCAATTAGAAATTAGAAAAAAATTGAAACAGCAAGATAAAAATGTAAGACATCTATTTCACTTAAAGATATTATATTCAAACATCACACACTTCTTTTAATTCCAGTACAAAAACTAGTTATCAGGTTTGTCTTAAATCGAGTTTAAAGCCAACATTTAATTCGTATAAAGATTTTTTCCCAAGTGTATACAATTAACTGATTGGTTGGGAATTATTGCAAAAGTAACCTTCACAACAAATTGATGCTTTTTAGTGATACAAGTGAGTTTGTGGCGTAATTTAAATGCACATTGCAAGCCAGCCGAGAATAAAACACGATCCTCCAATTGGCGTGAACCTGCTGTAAGTTTTATCCCCGGTGAAAGCAGTATAATAACAGGGGCCGCAGAAGAGAATCATTCCAGAAAAGAAAAGAGTTCCAGCCTGTGAAATAAATTTTTGAATGTAAATGTAGAGTCGAAAGTATTATTTTATTAATAGGTTTCACAGTCATTCTCCTATTCCCCTTATTTCCTCTTTTTCAAAAAGTTCCCTTTTTTTCGAGAAACTTCCCCCTTTTCCCCTATTTTTTTTATACTTAACGCTTACTTCAAAAAATACTTATTTGCAAAAATTTATGCATCCTAGGGTACCCAGCCGAATCTTAATTTTTAGATTTTCTAAAGCTTTTTTTTATATGTGTTGAGAAAGTTATTCTGTATTTTTTAGTATGATTTAGATGTCGCTAAAGTTGATTTTATGTCCGATATACGACTTTTATGAGTTAATAATTTGTATTTGTTTACAGTTTTTAATTTTTCTACGAAATTCTTGGAAATTAAAAAAGACAAAGAGCCAACGATCAAATTAGGTCAACACATTCTTAAATGTCTCCATTCGAATTAAAACCACGACACGGTTAGTGCATAATTGTAATTTCTTATTCATAATTTTTATAATTAATTTATTACTTCACAAATTTTTAAAAATTAAAATTATTTAAATCAACGCAATCGCTTAAACCTAAAAATAGTAAGGAATTAAATTTTTAGTATTAAACAATGCATGTAAATAAATTCAAATACCTACAAGAATCATTGGTAATTTTTGTCGTAATCGTTTTTCAGTACAAAAACGCCAATGTATTGAATAAATTGATTTAATTTTTTTATGTATTTAAATATATTTATATGCATTGTTTTTTTAAACAAAAATTAAATTTTTTAAAATTTAATCCCTTAATATTTTCCAGATTTAAGCGATTTTTTAAATTTAAAAACAAATTGTTAATGTATTACACATAATAGATTGAATTGAAAAATTTAAGAATTACATATTTTTAAAATTTTTAAACTTTAATTTTTAATTGAAAATTATTTAAATAATTTCAAATTTTTTAACTTATTGCATAGAAAATTATTTGTTATTAAGAGACAGACCTTTCTCATGAGTTTTATATTTCAAACAAAAATTTAAGGCTAAATTTAACACCCAAAACTGATATTTATCATAAAATGAATGCTTTTTTTTTCTACGCCAAACATTTAGAAGAAATGTTCCATCTTTGTGAAGAAGGAACACCTTTAGTTTTTATGAAAAATTAAAAACTGTAAACGAAGAAAAATATATTAACTCATAATAGTTGTATATCGACCATAAAATAACTTTAGTAACCTCCGCATATTTGTTAAAAAATCTTTAAAAATACATTTAAGTAACAAAAAAAGTAGTTCTTATTCTCATATTTTATCCCCTATTTTTTTTAATGCCCCTATTTTGAAACAGTCTTACGCTGTGAAGACTATATTAACACTTTTTGTTATTGTTATATTATTTGGAAAATAGTAGTGTTTTTAAATAATACTTACTAAAAGGGGAGATCTGACGAGTGGCAAACTTAGTAATGATAGAGTATGGATGAAATGATACCGAGAAGCAGTATCAAAAACCCTTCTTTGTTCCAAACCTCTTTCATCGTCTGGATACTTCTCTGAAATTATATTAAAGTTTAGATATATTAGAACTAAGCATATAAACTTTAAAACCATTATAATTTTATTTTAATTCAAATTTGATTTAAATTTATGAAAGAGTCGTTTCATTTTTTTGTAGAGAACAAATATTTTATGAATCAACAACAGGGTGCCCGTTTTATTAATCGAGGAAAAAATTCCCGGTTCACAACAATTTTTCAAGGTCATCGAAATAAAAAAATTCGAATTCTTAAAACTGAACATTTTTTCATGTGAAGTAATAATAACTAAACTGCAAATTAAAGCACTTAGGAGGCTAAACATTAAGAAAGAAAAATTGGCCTCTTTCAATTAAAAATAAATAACCTTAATTTCCTCCCTTTCAATTCAATAAAAACGCTAAGCATGAAAAAAAAATCTCTTTTCCAAATGAAAAAAATCGCCCCTACCAACTATATAAAAGTCTTAAAAATAATAAATTTCCCTCTTCTAATTCTGAAAAAAATTGTAAATCAAAATTTCCTCCCTTCCAAGATAATAAACATGTTAAAAATGGTCTTACTTCCAATTCAGAAAAATATTGAAAATAAAAATTTTTTCTCTCAAGTTCAATAGAAACGGTAAAAATTGAAAAAATAGCCTCTTCCAATTCAGAAAAAAATTGTAAACTAAAATTTCCTCGTCTTAAACTCAATAAAAATGGCAAAAAACAAAAAAGTGAATTCGGAAAAAAATTAAATACCAAAATTTCTTCCCTTTTTTTTTAAATTAAAATTAATTAACGATTCAGGGTTTTATATTTTAAACAATTCAGTTTTGAATATTTGATCTATAATTGCTCATTTTAAATAAACTGTCAAATATTGCTAAATACTAAAAATTGTTGTTTTTTATTTAAAAATTTCGAATTCAATGAGTAAAAATGGAATAAAAGCATTTAATTATGAATCCATTAATTTGATATATTAAAATTGAAAATAATTTATAAAGTTTCATTTGGACTACAGTTCAATTTTAAAAACCAATAATTTAGTTATATTTACAGTTAATCAACTTTTTTACCAAAATATTTCAAATTCAAACGCTTTTAATATTCAATTGCAAGTCTTTATAACTGTTGCGTTAAAACAAAAAATTCAAATTGAAAACATACGCTTAAAAATGGAAACCTAAAATGGAAAATTTTTTAAAGTAAAACATTTTAGTATTACCCATTGTAAACTGAATAATTTCATAATTGAAAAAGTTAACAATTGAAGTTAATATGTAAAAAAAGTTGAAATCGAACTTATTTTAAATTGCATTATATCATGTGGTATAAAATTTGTGATATTTTCAGTGAATGGATACATTTTTCTTCTATAAATGTGTAAAATTCATCAATAAACTTACTATGAGAGCCATATGCAGCTAAAACAACAGCCACGGCTCCACTAAGTCCTGCGAGTCTAACATAAGGCCCGGCGTGAGCAGCCAATTTGTACAATTCTGGGGGACTCATTTTTACTGGTGCTTTTGCTGAAGTTATTCCAACATAACCTCCGAGCTAGAAAAATTATTTATTTTTTATATGCGTAAGAATATCAATATTCTAGGATTTCTTATATTTTTAAATTTCAGCTTTGAATTTGAAACACCATAAGATTGTATGTTTGCAAATTTAGCAAATTTTCAACTGAAAATTTATTTGATACGAGAAAAAAAACAAGAGTAGACTCAATATAAAACTAAACATGCTAATTAATAATTTGAAAAAATTTTAAACATTGCCTACGAACCTTGATTATCTCTTTATAAATGCCTAACATTTTCTCAACGCAGACGAAATTCTAATTCATTTATAAAATAAATTAGGCCGACATTCTTAGAATATTTCTAGAATACTCTTAGAACATTTTTTTTCTATAAATATAAAAAAAAACATTGCAATTTCTCTGATAATAAATTATAGTTCCGGAGTAAAGTTTTTCTAATTTGAAAGGAGACTTATGAAGAATTTTTACCATATTTAATTATATAACTATTATAATATAAAATATTATATAACTATTATTCAAATGTTTTTAAACTCCTATTGAAAGAAGATCTCAATTTTATTCAAATAATTTGATCCCAGGGTGGCCGTTGGCCAGGGAAAAGTCAGAGAATTTTTTTGGTCCGAGAAAAGTCAGGGATTTAAAAAAGAATATTACAAAAGTCAGGGAATTTCTGTAAGAAGAACTTTAGTTAATAACAATTAAACATTACAAACAATTAGGAACAATAAATTTAAATTTTTAATTCTGTTTATAAAAGATTCTATGTTAACATGTCACTAGATTAAGATTTCGGTCTTTGAGTACTAATGACGAGGAAAAAAATAGGGAAATTTGAAAAAGAAGTTTCGAGGTCATCCTGATATAATATTCTTGTCAGTAATTTTTTTGCCTTATATTTATATTTCTTTTTTTATATCTGACAATTTAACAGGTTTTTTGAAAATTCGTATTTTTGGACAAGAAGGCATGGCTTAAAATTAATCTTCTTTAGTTGTGGATTCAACTACTTTATTGAAAATTCGTCTTTTTTTGTTGTTGTTGAGTTCAACTGTTTTTGATTTCAAATAAAAATATTTGTTGGCTGAAATATTTACTATTATGATATTTGTTGAAAATTCATCTCTTTGGTAGAAATTTGAGAATTAATCTTTTTCAGTAGAAGATTTTTCTTTTTTAGTTGAAAACAAATCTTTTTGGTTTGAAATTTCCTCGTTTGTGGTTAAAAATGCAACTGCTTTACAGAAAATTCGTCTTTTGGCTTCACTTAATTCAAAATTCATCTCTGGTTAAAAATTTGACTGATTGTCGAAAATTCGGCTTTTTCGTAGAAAATTAATCTTTTTGGTTGAAAGTTTGTCTTTTTGGTTGAAATATCTAATACAATTTTTTGTTGAGAATGCATCTTTCTAGGTTGAAAATTCAACTATTTTGTTAAAAATTCAACTATTTCGCTCAATATTTAACTTTTTTATTGAAAATTCCACTCTGCTTAAAAATTAATTTATTTGGTTGAAAATGCAACAGTTTTTGGTTCAAGTTTAGTCTCTTTTGTTAGAAAATTTGACCATTTAGTTGAAAATTCATCTTTGCGGGTTGAAAATTTAACTATTTGGTTAAAAATTCAACTATTTTGTTGAATATTTTATTATTCTGTTCAAAATTTAACTTTTCGTCTGAAAATTCAACCATTTGGTTAAAAATTCAACTACATAGTTTGTTGAATATTTAACTATTTTATTCAAGATTCAACTTTTTGCCTTAAAATTCAACTATTTGGTTAAAAATGCAACCGTTTTTGGTTGAAGTTGAATCTTTTTGTTAAAAAATTCGACCATTTGGTTGAAAATTCATTTTTTGAGGTTGAAAATTCAATAATTTGCTTCAAAATTCAAGTATTTTATTTAAAATGTAATTATTTTGCTGAAAAATTTTAAAATTTTTCTTTGAAGCCCTCTTTTTTGGTTGAAAATTCAATTTTTTTTAAACATTCAATTATTCTATTGAAAAATGAACTGTTTTGTTTAAAAGTAATGTTTTTTAGTAGAAAATTCCACTTCTTTGTTGAAAATTCGTCCTTTTGGGTTAAAAATTTATGTTTTCTGAAAAATTCAAATATTTTTTTCAAAATTCAACTGTTTTTGGTTGAAGTTTAGTCTTTTTTGTTGGAAAATTAGAAATTAGAAATTATTTAATTAATAGTTGAAATTTCATCTTTGAAAGTTGAAAATTCATCAATTTGGTTAAAAATTCAACTATTTTGTTAAAAATTTAATTACTTTGTGGAAAATGTAACCACTTTATTTCAAACTTGAAGGGTAGAAATGCAAAAGGAGTCAAGCGCCAAATTTTCGAAATCGGGTTTATTAGCTCAAAAAATCAGATAAATTCTATTGCACAAGCCTGCCAAAGGATTTTTGTGGGGCATCATTTTTCAAAATTTGTGTTCTTGTGTTCACAGTCCGAGAAGCTTTTCTAACCACAAAGTAAAAAACCAAATTTCATTTTTCTCGACACTGTCTAATTATTTTTAATTACTATTGGGTCCCTTCCGTTCAGCATTGAATAACCTGAAACCCAATTCCTCATTTTATAGAAATATGCAAAATTATTATTGCTATCGTCATTATTTTGAAGTTGAAATGTCAGTTTTACATCATTTCGAAGTCATAATTGGATTTTCAAATTTCGCGAAACTGCATGATTTTTTTAAAACAAACTGTTTGAAAATCAATTCGTCCATTCAATAGCTAGAATTCAAATTTTTAGTTTTTTCTTAAACTGCAAATTGACTCCATAATGAATGTTGAAAGATGTTAAAAGTCGATACGGACCCAAAATCTAACCTCGAAACGTGACCTGTTTCATTCAATTTCTGAAAACCGGATAGCTTTTCGTGAGCAAACTTTTTTTAGTTCGATAGAGCATGAAAGTATCTCGAAAGTACTTTCTTATTTTTTTCTTAAACGGTCCCGCTGAATTTACAACATGTTTTTAGTCTCTCCTGAAAAAAGTGAAAAATGGCGCTTGACTCCTTTTGCATTTCTACCCTTCACTTATGTTTTTTAGTAGAAAATTCAACTGTTTTATTGAAAATTCGTCGTTTTGGATTGAAAATTAATCTTTTTGGTAGAAAAGTTAACTACTTTGGTTGAAATAAATAAATAAATTTAAATTTTTTAATTGTAATATGAAATTGTTTTTTTTTCGTTCTTAAAAGATTCTATGTCAAAAATGTTACAAGAATGGAATGCTGGTCTTTGAATATTAATGGACAGGGAATTTTTTAAATAATGTTTTTCGTCCACCCTGTTTGATAATTAACTAAGCTGATAATATTTATACTTATACAAGGTAAAGTTTGAACTAAAGAATAAATATAGCTAACAGCGATAAATATAAATACCGCTACGAAGTACTATGGGCGTATACACTATGGATATATTTATTTGCGCTCATTTTACGAGCACTCTGCTTCCTTACAAGCATCAAATAAATTGTCTTCCTCAAATAGGGAGGTTTATTTTCACAAACAAAAAAAAAAACGCACACTTATTTTATTGAGGTGATGTTTCTATCTTAAACCAAAAATCTTATTCCCAGAAAATCAGAATCCATCAAAAGGTCAATCAAAGTGTCTTGTTCCAATGAAAAACTTTTCAAGTTGAAGTAGTGTTATATTTCAAATATTAAAAAAGTTTTCCTTATATGAACGAAGTAAACATTTTTTAAATTTTATAAATCACTAATGATAAATCATGAAAGGTCACCAAAGGATCCTACATAGATCATTCAAAGGGACTTGAAAACGGGAAAAATTACATCAAATACATTACTGATATATTCCCAATATTAAAAAAGTTTCCCTCGTATAAGCAAAGTAATAATTTTTCTTTTTCTTCAAATAGTTTTTCTCATAAACAAGGTAATCTTTTTTCAATTTCCAAACGCAAAAAAGAACCATTTTTAATTGGCTGATCTAGCACAAAGCCTTATCAGACCTAGACATTAATTCAAGCTACGATTCTTCTGAATGTAATGATCTACCAATTTTTAACCAGATAGTGGAATTTCCAAAATAAAAAGATGAATTTTCGACAAAAGAGTTAAGTTTGCAAGCTAAAAAGTCCAATGTTTTAGAAAACATTTGAGTTTTACACCCAAAAAAAATGAAATTGCAATAAAAAATTTCATTTTCAACCAAGAAAGATGAATTTTCTACCAAATAGATTATTTGCAACAAAAAAAAACAATTAATTTTTAACCAAATAGTTTAATTTACAAACAAATAGTTGAAAATTGAAGCAAAAAGACGATTTTTCAACAAAAAAGTTAAACTCAGAATTCTCAACAAGAAAGTTGAATTTTTAACCAATAGTTGAATTTTCGACCTACGAAGATCAATCTTCAACAAAATGATCTAGTTTTCAAACGAAAAAGCCTAAACTTTAACCAAAAACAGTTGCATTAAGCGCTTTCATTTAATCTCATATTCAAATCAAATAATGTTTCAGTATAGAATATTCCATTTTTAACCCATTCTATTTGAAATTTTTTGATAAAAAAAATAAATAAATTATTTAATTATCAGCAATATTTGGCTGTTCATTGAAAACAAGCAATTATAAATCAAATATGTACATATTTAAAACCAAACAATTTGAAACTGACTTGTATAAAATAGAAAGCCATGAAGCGGTTTTCAAAACATTCAAAATTAATTTAAAACTTGAAATGATTTCAAATCATTTAAAATGCTTTGTTTCAAATTAAGAACACATTTTTCTTAAGATTCCTAGGACTGGGATACACTAGGACTGGGGTGGTTCAAAATAAAAAATCGTTTTCAATTTTCCTAGGAATCTTAAGAAAAATTTTTTCTTCGTTTGAAACCATTCCCAATTGTTAAAAAGAGTCAACATTTTTTGTTAAAAATCTGCAAAAACCTATATTTTGTTTTGATTTGAAACCATTTCAATTTTTTAATTATTTTTTTATCTTTTCAAAACTTCTAAATATCTCTAGAATTTAATCGAATATTTCTAAATTAATAAGTTTTCAATTATTCTTTATACATAAAAATTCAACAATTTCATTTAAAAATTAAATTTTTTTAAACAGAACAAGTCAACTTGTAACGTTCGAAGTTTAAATTTGGCTATTTGAAGTTTTAACGATTCAAGGCTTTCTATTTTATACAATTCAGTTTCAAATTGTTTAGTTTTTAATATTTTATTTCTAATTGCTAGTCCTAAATGAACAGTCAAATATTGCTGATAATTGAACAATTGTTCTTTTATTAATTAAAAAATTTCAAATTGAATTGATTAAAATTGTAATATTTTAGAATGAAACACTATTTGAATAGAATTTGGAATTTAATAAAAGCGTTTAATTAAGAATCTGTTAATTTGAAGTTATTCTTTAATTTTGAATGGATTTAGAATAGTCTTGTAGAATCAATTATTTACTTTTTAATACTTAAAGTACAGTTCAATTTAAATATTCATTAATTTATTTATATTTACAGTTTATCAACTAAAAACATGACTTATTTAAGTCTTAAAAATTGCATTTTAAAATTCTTCAAATTAAAAGTGTATGCTTAAAAATGATCTAAAAGGGAAGATTTGTGAAGTAAACGATTTTAGAATTATCGATTGTAAATCAAATATAACTGAAAAAGTTAACAAATTTAAACTTAAAATTAAAAAACGTGAAATCAAACTTATTTTAAATTTGTAAATAATTTCTTAAATAACAGAAAACATCGAATGATTATTTTAAATTTAAATCGCTCTCATTTCCTCATTTTTCTCGGTCCTAAAAATTCAATGATAACAAGGATTTTATTAACCCAAGAGAAAATTGAGCAGTTTTCAAGTTTTAACTTTTTCGTGAACAAATTTGTGAACAAAAAAAAAATACAAATCGGATATTTTTTATATTTTAGAGGTCCCCAACTGGAGTTTGGTATTTTTTATTGTTTTTATTTCCCTAATTTCTTTTAAAATGGACGTATTAAATTTGTATATAGATAGAATTATCCCCTTTTACATTAGTATCATTTTACATAATTAACTGCACATTTTTCAACTCATTTAGAAAAAGAAAATAATTTTATCTTACTTCTTTCTCATTTGTCTATAATAATTTAAGGTACCGTGTGCTAAATAAAAATAAAAAGCAAAAATCTCTTATTATACAATAGAAAAATGTGAAACAAGAAAAAAGTATTATTCTCCTTAAAAATAAGTTGAAAAATTTGCATACATTTTTAACAAATTGCATTTTTGAGTTCCTGGGATCGAATTATATCGAACAATGTGAAAAAAGTAGATTAAAATTTAAATAATTACAAACCTCCCTACGTGGGAGCACTTGAAGTGATAGCATAAGTTTCTAACAGAAATAATGGGGAAAAAACAAAAAACAAGCAGATAATTTATTAAGGTTCGCAAAAAAGTGAGGTTAGGAATTAATTTACTTCTTTTACTTACGGAGGATAAAGCACTTTTTGTAAAATTTATGGTGCCCAACGACAGGGGATTCGAAAATAAAGTATAATTAAGTGCGTCCGTTAGACTCATCATTTTAACCAAAATCTAAAATGTTAAAATCGTAAGCAAATTAGTGCACTTGCACTATTTAAACGGAGGTTTTGACAGATTGTAGGTGCAAATTAAATTAGGTGAAATGATTCAGGACAAACAAATGAGACTCTATTTTTGCGCTCACCTAAGCAAATTGCAAAAATCTGCCAAAAACAAATGAAAGTCGTTAACCTTGAACCCTTTCCTTTTGTTGAAAAATCCCGTTTCACTTTTTAATCTTTTTTCCTGAAATATTTGAATCAAAAGAAGTTTCGAGAAGTTTATAGTGATTACGAAGTTTACGGTCACTTTTCATTTCAATTTCCAATTTTCGTAGGGGAAAATAGTGAATTTTGCAAACTTGCAGCAATTTATGAAATGTACTGTAAATTACGCAACTCCTGTCAAAATTTCATACACATGTGCAACACATGTGTATCCGGTATCAGACGCAATCAGACGTATATTGTTCATTATGAGTGCTTAACATTACATAAATAACTATTTTAATCAACGAAGTCAACGTCGTGTTAAAAACTCTAAAAAATGGTAAGATGGAATATTTTAGCTCTTTAGCAAGAAATTAATTCAATTTGTACGCGATTACATCCTAACCAAAATAATTGAAATTTTAGGCTGACAAATACCGCGGAGCTATTCCCAATTCCTCGCAGGTATATAAATATTCAAGTTTATGAAGTTTAAATTAGTGCCTAGATTTCAAAAATTCTATTGACAATCTAATTTCTGCTTGATAGTTAGATTTGTCATTGCTTTTCCTTGGAAAGTAATTTTGAGGTTAGGTTCACCTATATTGTCGAAGGTTTCATTAATTCTCTGATTTATCTCTTTTAAAATAGCTGTTTTTTAATTTGAATAATAGCCGGAACCTTTTTTCCATTTTTTTTTTTTATTTATACTAATTTTATTTGTTCAACCTTCAGTATTTTTACTACATAGTCATAGTGTATCAGTGATAGGAAGTTTTTTTTTTGTGACGATAGTTGTAACGAAGTTACTTTTGTAAATAAGTAACGAATTTGTAACTACTACAGAAAAACGTTAAAAAAGTAAGTGAAGAAAAAATGGTAGCTCAAGGAATAAATGCTCATTCTGAAGGTCAATATGTTGTACGTTAATGAGCCTGAAACGAATGTGCAAAAAAAAATGTATAGCTTACAGACCCGAAAATCTGATGAAAAGTAAGGAAAATTGACAGCTTTTAACGACAGCGAACCTTGGAACATTGTTTTATATTGAAAAAAATAATAGGAAAAATCTGAAAAAATCGATGGTGGTACTTTAAACATTTCTAAACAAATTGCCCTTCAAATATTTGCAGAATATAGCAAATTTTTCGTTTTTTTGTACATAAATATACAGGGTGTCTACCCTACTTGGAAAACCTGGAAAACCTGAAATTGTCAGGGAATTTTTATATACCTGGAAAAACCTGGAAATGTCAGGGAATTTTTTTTTAAGTCAGGGAAATTTTTAAGAGGTTGCCTACCTTTTTAAAAATTACAGTATTGAATTGAATGAAAATGATTCTTCATTTGTAAAAGTATAGCTCTCTATTACTATATTCATCTATTTGGTTGAAATTTCTATTTTTTGGTTGAATTCCATTATTTTTTATTGAAAATTGTAATCTTTTCTGTTTGAAATATCAGCTGCCACATTTTTCGTTCCGAGTTCATATTTTCTGAAAGAAGATTTAATTACTTGGTTGAGAGTTACTCTTTTGTTAAAAATTAATTTTTTGTTTTAAAGATTCATCACTTTAATTGAAAGTTCATCTCCTTGGATGAAAAATAAGCTATTTTTTTGAAAATTCGTTTTTTCTTTGGCTGGAAATTAATTTTTTTACTGAAAATTTAACTATTCCTGTTGCAACTTTAACTATTTTGTTGAAAATTTGTTTGTTTTTTTCTTGTTCAAAATTATTTTTGTTATTGAAAATGTTACTATTCAATATTTAGTTGAAAAATTATCTTTTTTACTATTTTTATTATTTTTTCATTCTATTATTATTTTATTATTTATTATTTTTTAGAAAATTTTCACTTTTTTAGTAGAAATTAATCTTATGGATTGAAAATTAATCTTGTTAGTAATTTAATGTTAACATCAATTTTTAAGTGAAAGTTTAACTATTCAATTGTTAAAAGACAATTTATCTTTTTAATTGAAAATTCATGTATTTTATTGAAAATTCGTCTTATTTAGTAAACATTAATCTTCTTGGTTGAAAATTCTTCTTTTTGGTTAAAAAATCAACTATTCCAGTTAAAGATTGATAATTTCCGTTGAAAATTCATGTATTTTGTAGAAGAATAGTTTTTGTCGTAGAAAATTCATTTTCTTGGTTTACAATTCATGTACTCCAGCTAAGTATTCATCATTTTAGTTGAAAATTTATCTTTTTTCTTAAAAATAAAACTAGTTGGTTTAAAATTAAATTAAATTTATTTTTTAAATAAGTCTGTTTTTTTTCTGGCAGATTCATTTTTTTTTTACTGAAAACTTAACTTTTTCATTTTTGTTGAAAACTGATCTTTTTTTTGTTCAAAATTCAGCTATTTGTTTGAAACTTGATCTTTTTCAGTTACCAAAATATGAACTGCATTTTAAGTATAATTATATAAAATAAAAATTTATTTAAATTATTATTCAAAATCATGGACTTTAAGAGAAAAATTCAAGAAATCATTAATGATGTTTTTAGTATTATTTAATTAGTCGATCGCGCTAAAATATTTAAGAATATCTTGTAATATTAATTGAATTCCTAGAAACTGAAAAAAACATTATTTACAATAAATTCGCAAAACTGTATACATATCCGATTCGATTGTTTTAAAATATGCGAAATATTTGAATGGCTACATGTTATGAAAAATTATACCTGGAAAAAAGCTGGAATTGTCAGGGAATTTTTTTCCAGGATTTGAGTAGACACCCTGATATACATCTTCAATTCTGATGAAGATAATGAAGTGATTTAAATTAGAAGTAGTCAGTTAAAATATCTGTAATTATATACAATTTGGAAGAAGTATGTGAGAGTGCAAGCGAGAGAGAGAGAGAGAGAGCGGTAACGCAAACGCATCTTAATCTACTTATGCTATTACATAATTATTACTTACAAATCTTTACGCTTCTTATTTAAGCGACTTCCGTTTCCTTTTTCTTTCACTTCTCTTGTACCTCCATTTTACCATTTTTTGCATCCATTCTTTCATTCGTTTTCAATTGCTCCCTAGCATCCTCTAACTCCTTCATCCACTCTTCCCCCAAACCATCCTCCCCTAGAATCTTTACAACATTCTCTTGCCAGCTTCCTTTATCTTCCATTCCTCTCCTACATCCTTCCCATACATGCTCCCATGTTTCCTCTTCCTATTCACATATTCTGCACTTCCTGTTATCTTTCTTTTCCCAATACATACTTGCCCTTACCTCGTTTCCCAATCTAAATCTTGCTATTCTTGTTCATCTTTTCTCTCCCCATCCCTTTTCTAAATACTTTGGTACTCCTTCCTTTTTTATCATTTTATACCATATATTATATTTTGATTCCTCAATCATCCCCCATCTTTCTATTAATTGCCTTTCTCTCTCCCTTTTTTCCACTTCTTCATAGTTGACTCCAGTCCTGTCTTCTATATCTCTAGCCTTAAAGAACTCCCTCCTTTCTTCCTCCCATCTCGTTAATTCAATCGCCCTCCCTCTTCTTTCTTCTACCTCCATCAAACACCTTCTCGCTAACCCCCCTTCCTTTCCCTCCCTCAGCTTCGTCTCAAAATTCCATGCCCTCTTTCCCGCCCTAGTACTTAATTTATCCCTTTGCGCTTCTTCTGTCACCATATATCCCGGCGTCCTCCAGTCTACCCCTAGCGTCCACCTTATATACCTTTCTTGTAAACTTTCAATCTCTTTCCTTTCTTTCCATCCCCATATCTCTGCTCCATAACCTAATACCGGCCATACCAGCGTATCAAATAACCACATTCTCCTTCTCCAATTTTTTTTAAATCTTCTTTTTCCTATTCCCCATATCTGTTTCATTACCCCTGCTGCTTTTTTTATCCTTTCTCTTATATGAGCTCTATGATCTCCATTTGCTTGCAAGGTATATCCCAGATACTTAAACTCTTTTACTTCTAATTTTTTCCCCTTCCATCTTCCCGTCCATTCTTTTTTTCTTCCCCCTCCTTTTCTAAACCTCATTATCTTTGTCTTTTCTATATTTAAATTCAACTTCTTTCCATCTAAGTATCTCTCTAATCCGGTAATTAAGCCCGCCATCCCTTCTTCATCCTCTGCCATCAACACTATATCGTCTGCGTATGCCAGTGTATATATCTTTCCGTTCCCTATCCTACTCCTCCCCACCCTTTTCTCTTCATTTCTTCTTCCAAGTCTGATATTAATATATTAAATAAAAGCGGGCTCAGAGGACATCCTTGCCTTACCCCTCTCACCAACCAGAAACTATCTCCCACTTGCTCTCCTACCTTTACCTTGCTTTTTGTCTCTCTAAAAATTTCCGATACTCTCTTTATTAATCCCTCTCTTATCCCCTTTTTCACCATAACTTTTTCTATCTCGCCTCGGTCTAATGAGTCAAACGCCGCCTCCAAGTCCACGAACACTGCTATCATTGCCCCTTTCTCCCTTTTAATCCTCTTATTTACTAAGTAGTTCAGAACATATATATTGTCCATTACCCCCATCCCTTTTCTAAACCCTGTCTGATTCGGTGGCTCTATCTTTTTCTCCACAACTTCTTTTTTTTAACCTCTCCGATAAAACAGTCACATATACTTTATACAGTGTTGGCATTAGTGTCACTCCTCTATAATCTTTAACCTCCTTTCCTGTGCCTTTCTTCACTATTGGTATCACTACTCCTTCTTTCCATAACTCTGGCCACCCCTCTCCTCTCCATACTCTATTGCACATTATCCACGCCCATTCCTCTAATTCTGTCCCCCCATATTTCCATACTTCATTTGGAATCTCATCTATACCAGGTGCCTTTCCATCTTTCATCATCCCTAATACCTTGACTATTTCCTCTCTTGTAATATCCTCCTCCTCATCTGTTTCCCTACCATCTCTCCCTCCTTTCCTAACTTTCCTCTCTACCCCTCCTAGTAATTCCATAAAATATGTTTTCCATTCTAACATCTCAATATCCTGGTTTACTCTTTTCCTTCTTCTTCTTTCTTTATTTACCACCTTCCAAACCTCTTCTTCCGTCCTAGCCTTCTCCGCTTCTTCTTCAAACCTTTTATTTTCTTCCTCTTTTTTTTGATCACACATCTCAGTATACTCCTTTTTTCTCCTATATTCTTCTCCACTACTTGTCCCTTTTCTCCATTTTCTTAATACCTTTCTCACTTCCTTCTTCTTCTGTTTACAATCCTCATCCCATCCACTTCTATCCCCTCCTTCACTAACTTCTTTTTTGCTTGTGCAGTCTAATGCTCCTTTTATTTCTCCTACCATTATTTCCATTTCCTCGTTTAAATTCCCTTCCCCCATTTTGATATTCCTGATTTTTTCTTTAAACTGTTCTTTACCGTCCATTGACCAATCCCCTCTTCCTGCTCTTTTCACTTTTGCTTCCTTTTTAGCGTTTTTGTTATTGCTCATTGCTCCCTCTACCGTCACTATTACGGGAAAGTGATCCGAATCTATGTAGTTGCCTACCTCTAGTCTCTTAACCTTCTCTCTTACTTCGTCATCCACTATCACATAATCAATTACCGTTCCCCTCTTTCCTCCTGAACGTGTAAATTCCCCTTCCTCATCCCCCTCTATACTTCCGTTTAGGATAAACCATCCCATCTCCCCTAGGCTCTTCAACAACTTCTTTCCCTCCCCATTCAGTATCTTGTCTTTGGATTTTCTTCCTCGCTCTCCATCCCATTCCCTTCCTCCTCTATCTCCTGTTCTCGCATTAAAGTCACCTCCTATTATTAGCCTACTCTCATGCTTATTTTCTTCCATCAGTTCTTTCATATCCTCTGATTTTTCCTGCATATCACCGTTCACATAAACCCCCACTATCTTCCACCTCTCTCCATATTTATCTCTTCTACTATTAATCCTTCTTTATGTTCTTTCAACTCTTTTTTATCATTCTCTCTTATACATTCGTTCCTTACTCCCATCACCATTCCTCCCATTGCTCTGCCCTTTTTATTCTTCCTCTTTGCATTTTGAACCTGCCATTTGTAACCTCTTGGTAATCTTCCCCTTACTCTTTCCCATCCCTTTTCATCTAGCCACGTCTCCATCATTACAACTACATCCCATTGTGTCAAATTTTTCATGAACTCCCTATCCTTTCTTTCTAAGCCTGCTATATTCCAGTAGCATATCCTCCATTCTTCCCTACTTTCGTTTCCTGTTTCTTTTGGTTTCTCACTATTTCTTATTTCTTTACCTCCTGTTCCTTTCTCTTCTAGTTTCCCGATACTTCATTTTTTACTAAATCTTCCCTGTCCTCATCCCAATTCCACCATACACCTTCTATCTGTATTTTCCCATACTTAACCCATGTTCTTCTTCCTTTTTTTCTTTCCTCTTCCGCTATTTTCCTTAACCTATACTGCATGTTCCTTTCTACCTATGTCAAATCATCCTCTATTCTCTCCGAGCTTCCATATGAAAACAAATTATAAAAGGTGGTTTTGTGTAGAAAATGAAGATTTAAGATTTTAGTTTAGAAGTGGATTGGTACTTTCGTGCTGAAAAAAAACAGCAAATATTATTTTTCAAGGCCCTTTTCTTTGAAAAGAGAAGTATTTTAATATTTTACTGTATTTAAAAACTTTCAGGAAGAGGAATATGTTCACTAAAAGGTTACCAAGCAGAAAAAATAAATAAAAATGTGTACGAAGACAATTAATCTTTTATTAGAAGTTTCATTTAAAAAAATGTCGTAATGCCAGTAATGAATGTTATTCCCTTATATGATCGAAGAGAATCTCAATTTCTGGAATTTAATAATAAAATTAAAAATGAGATTTCGATCAAATTTCTTTAATGCAATGTGTATTTGATTTTTTAAGAATTTTTAATGCAAAACCCCATTTTCAGTAAAAATGTTGGTTATCTGGTTCCGTACAGCAACCCTCCAGTTCACATGTCTTTTTTTATGACAATCAATATTTTTCAAGAGTTTCAAAAACTGTAAGGAATTTCAAAACCTTCAAGGAATTTCAAAGAATTTGGTAGAATTTCCAAAGATTTTAGGCTTAATTTTAAGGAATTTCTAGAGAACTATAGAAAATAAATTGCGTGTGAGAAAAGCGGGAATTTTAACGGAAATTTATGTGGGATTTTATTCTTAAAGCAGGAAATTTTTTATGTTTCATACAAAAATGGCTTGGAAATGTCCCAACGATTCAGATCTGAATCAAGGAATTTTCTATAAACTAAAGTTAAAGTTTATAAAATTTTCATTATTTACTAATCATCAAAAAACAGTAGAATAAATTAACAAGTTCAAGGAATAAAAACGGAAAGGAAACCTGTTTTCGACATAATAATTTTCTTAAGATTAAAAAAATTTTCTTTCTAGTCAGCCTTAAAATTTATTATGAATACTTTGAGACTTCATACTGGTAATGAAAAACAGATGAGAAGTTGAAAAAATGAGAATAAAACATTGAATTTTGTATTTCTTACTCAAATTATCTTTTTTTTTTAGTAAACGTTAAACAATATTTTGAAAGTCTATGTAGCGCATTTAATTTTTTTTAGATCGCTCGGAAAAATATTTTGAACAACTCAAAGCCTTTGACTGTTAAGAAATCACTGTAAACCAAATTTACAAGTCCAAAGAATGAAAAGTGCAATGAAAGCTAGTTTACCATATTTCATTTTCAGTTTTGTATTTTTTATCTAGCTAGTTTAAAAAATCTTTTGAATACCTTGGAACTTCAACTGATAAAAATACTCGAAAAAAGGTATGAAGTTGAAGGAATGAAAAATAGATGAACAGCAGAATTTAAAAATGCGCAATTTCGAGTTTATATGTTTTTTATTTTTTCTACTCCTTAAATTTTGTTTATTGTGTTTTTTCTTCATTTTTTTAATTTTTCATTCAGAAGTTCGAATGCGTTTTAAACCATTTCTAAGGAAAAAATAATCATTTTCAAAGCACAAAATCCATTTTTGATTCTTCCAACTCTCAACTTAAAAATCCAAAATACATTTTAAGCTCAGTTAGATAAATGTAAATGTTTTAAACACAGAACTCAGTATTTTACAAATTTACTGCATTCCAATTACAAAACTTTTGTAGCGAAGTTTTATTAGCTGAATGTCTCCAAATGTATCAGAAAAAAATTTCATGTAATTTTTAAGGTGTGTTTAATTTTTTAGTTAAAAATAGAGATGTTAAACAATGGTCTTTTAATTTTTTCGGAAATTTTGAAAATTTGATGAAATTCATCAAAATTCAAGGTGAACAAAAAAAATCAAGTGAACTGAAAAAAATTCAAAAAATCAAAATATATTTCACTGATTTCAGTCAAATTGATTAATGTTAGAAAAATGTAAGGGAATTGAAAAGATTTTGATAAAATGCCTAAGAATTCAAGTTTTATTTAAAAGACTTCAGGGTGAATTACAAAAATCCATTTTTTAGTATAATGTAGTGAATTTAAATGAATTTAAGTAAATTCAAAAGAATGGAGACATGAAGTTAAAAAAATTAAGAGAATTCCAATAAATTCAAAAAATGTCTGAAGAATTTAGGTTGAATTCCTAATGAATTAAAATGAGTTGAAGGAAATGAAAAAAAATTAAACTGATTTCAGTGAAATTGATGTGAGTTTAGAAGAATTAAAGGGAATTAAAGAGACTTCAATTAAATTCATAAGATTTTGAAAGAATATAAAAGAACAACATTTTCAAAGTCCAAAAAATTTTATTGAATTGAATAAAATGGGAGTGAACAGAATTCAGGGCAAATTCAACAGAATTGAAGTGAATTGTAAACCAAAACTAAAACTAACGAGTTAAATAAAATTCGAGTGAATTGAGAGAAATTTCAGGGAAGTGAGAAAAATTTTATGAAATTCATTAAAACTCAAGGTGAATTTAGAACAAAAATCCAGTAAATTGAATAAAGTTCAAAAAATGCAAAGTATTCCACTGACTGTAGTGAAATTAGACGAATTTAAGGGAATTCAAAAGAATCTAAAGATTCTTTTGAGAGAAATGGGAAGAAATTGATACAATTCTAAAAGATTCAAGGTCAATTTGAAGAAAAATTAAATTAATTGCAAACAATTCAAATTTTGTTTTTAAATGCGTTGAACTCTTTAATGTAATTTATATTCGAACAAATTGAGAAAAATTCAAGGGAATTCGAAAGAATGTGATGAAATGCTTAAGAATTTAAGGTGAGTTTAAAAGACTTCAGGATAAATTAAAAAGAAACTAGAACATTTTTTAGTGGATTGAATAGAATTGAGTGAATTTAAAAGAGCTTAAGTGAATTTAGAGAAATCGAGGGTAAATTAAAAAAATTCAAGAGAATTTTAAAGCATTCAGAGCGAATTCGAAATTAATTCAAATCAATTGGAAACAATTTTTATCCAAAATATTTCATTCACTTCAGTAAAATTAGAGTAAATTTAGCAGAATTCAAAGGAATTTAAGAAAATAACATAGAATTCATACAAAATCCAAATCAATAAAAAATAATTCAATTGAATAGAACAAAGCGGGAGTAAATGGAATGAGCGAATAAAAATCTGATAAAATCCATAAGAATTCAAGGTGAATTTAAAAGTCATAAGGGCGAATTAAAAAATTTTAATCCAAAAAATATCCATTGAATTCAGTGGATTTCAAGGGAATTTCAAAGAATTTTGGGTGGATTCAAAAGAATTTAAAGGATACATTTTTTAAAATAAAATTCAGAAATACTTGGGTTTTCTGCTTTAATTTATTGAACGAAGTGACTAAAGTGATCTTTTTATTTAAAAACGTGAGTATAGTAACTTTATCTTTAAAAAAATGATTCAAAAGTTATTTGCGAAAGAAAATTGACGAAACGTGACTAATTAAATTGACTAAAAGTAGCGATAGTTACTCCTTTTACAAAAGTAAGAAAAAGTTACATTTTGAAATGGTAAGGCTAAAGATAACTAGTTACTTTTTTCGTGCTCATCGTTTAATTTTTTTTCCTATTTATGTTTTTTTAGAGTTCTGCGATAGTAGCAGCCGGATTAGGACTCGCGGTTGTGGGATTCACAGGTCGATTCATTCTTAAAAGAATGCCAATTTTATCTCAAAAAATGGCAGAAGCTATGAAAAATATGCCCAAGCTAGATTCACAGGTAAGATTCTAATTTTAAATGTCCAATTTTAATTCGAGGTAGAGGAGTATACCCTATTTACATTTCCACTAGTTAAAAACTGTAAAATATTGGGGTATATTTACAGGGTGGGCATAGCTCAGGGAAAACCTGAAAATCAGGGAAAAGTAAGGAAATTTCTATAAGTGGCATTTTAAATAACTTACGGATGATAAATTCGAAACGGTTTTATTCCGTTTCTTTCATACCGTGTTTGAATATTAATGGTCATGGAAAATGAAAAATTGTTCAGAGAAAAATTGGCGAATTTTGAAAATGAAGTTTTGCGGCCACCCTGATATAATATGCTTGTCATTAATTTACTTCCCTTGTATTTCTTTTTTTTTACAGTTTCTTCCTCCAGATAATTTATATATTTTTAGTTAAAAAATTTATTATTTGGTTCAAATTCAAGTGTTTTTGTTAAAAATTAGTCCTTTTGGGTTAAAAATTCAACTATTTTGATATAAAATTAACTTTTTGTTGAAAATTCCTGTTTTTGTGTTGTAAATTTAACTTTTTTCACCATTCGTTCTTTTGGTTTAAAAATTCTTCTGTTTTAGTAGAGATTTTATCTTTTTGGATAAAAGTGCAATCGTTTGGTTTGAAGTTAATCTTCTTTGGTTATAGATCTGACTACTTTGTTGAAGGTTGAACCATTTTGTTACAAAAAAATGATTTTTTTGTTGAAGTTTTTTAGGTTTAAAATTAGTGTTTCAAACTAAAAATGTAACTTTTTCATTTATGGTTGAAAATTGATTTTATTTAGTGGATAATTCAACAATTTGGATGACATTTTTTTCCTTTCTGGACTAAAAATCTTTATTTGTTGAAATTTTGGATTTGAAAATTCGTCATTTCAGTTGAAAATTCATCTCTTTAGTTGGAGATGTTTATTTTTTAGTTAAAAATTCATATATTTATTTGAGCCAACCTGATTCAAAATGATACGATTTTTGGGGGACCCGTGACTATTCTTAATATAAATATTAATTTGTTTTCAGTCCTTGGCGAACAGCAAATACTACAAGGGTGGTTTTGAGCAAAAGATGAGTAAAAGAGAAGCCAGTTTAATTCTAGGAGTTTCTCCCACAGCCCCGAAGATGAAAATCAAAGAACAATTTAAACGAGTCATGATTGCAAATCATCCGGATCGAGGAGGTTCTCCTTACATTGCAGCGAAGATCAACGAGGCCAAAGACCTTCTAGAAAAGTAAATTAAGCCTTCCGTTTAGCTCGATTAAAAAAATGTGTACAGTGTTGTTAATTAATTCATTATTTAATGAATTTCTTTCCGACATCCCGTCAAATCTGTAAATAATTTGCGAAATAAATTTTAGGTAAGAAAAGAATATCGAAGAATTTTATTCAGTAATGTGCAGCAGAAAAAAGTTCTTGTTCCACAGTTTATTTATGCAGTGTATCGAATTTACACTCCTAAAAGGAGGAAACCCTAATTGTATAATATTTCGAATATTGAGCCCGCGATATTCTCATAGATAACAGTCTTTAATACTGAAAACTATACTACGATTTAAAGTTATTTTAATTAACAGAGATCATTAAACATCAAATAACCTAGTGTAACAGAAATTGAGATGTTTTATAAATATACTTTTGTTCGCTTTTGATCTAGATGTAACGAAAATTGACATTGACAGTTTCAGTAGTCACGAACAAACGAAAGGAAAAAAATCCTTTTAAACATTAAGAACCGCATTATTTACATAAATAGTGAAAGATCGCAAAATTGACTTACAAAATCTCGGAGTTCTCTCGGTGTACAAAATTCTACTAAATGAGAATTAAAGAGGATAAAATTAATTTGTGAGTAAAAATTAAAAATAACATAAGATTAAAAAATAACGATTGTGACCAATAATATTATGGCGTGACATTTGATTCATTGTGTAGTCTTCAGAAATCACAGGCTTCAAAGAAAATAATGTTTTATTTAACTCTTCTATTGTTTCAAGTAAAATATTCTTTCACCAGGAAGCCTGTGATTTTAACAAAAAAATTTAAATCACAAAAAAATTACCAATAACTAATAGTTACTGAAATTATTTCCAAATTCAGCTAGCCAGTAACAGTATTAAAAACGAGGCACCATCTTTTTCAAAGGAATGGTGATATATCTCTCACTTTAAGTTGCAACCTTTCTTCATTTTTGTAACGAATTTTAAAGGTACTTTACGTATAAAGTAGACATTGACTAGAGAGATAAAAACGTGCGGTGGGTTCTGTATTTGTCACGAATATTACCTACTTAATTTCGCTTTTCTCAGATCCATTCGTTGTTGGGAAGCCTTTATCCTTAACTTAGTAATTGTGCTACGAGGTAGTGAACCAGGTTCCTTAAAAATGCTCTGTAAATCAAAATTATAATTTAAGCTTGGCAAATAAAATGGAACTTTTGATTACAGAGTTGCCACAAAATCCGATTTGCGAAATTCCCTAACACTTCTCACAAATTTTTCATTTTAATTGACCGTTATAAAATTTTCTTACAGGTATACAAATGACCTAGGAGATCAATAAAGAAAAAATGTCTTACAAAATGTAGAATTTTCAAAACAAATCTTCTACAAAACGGATGAATTTTCAATCCGAAAATATGAATTTTTAACAAAAATGTTAATTTCTAATAAAAAATGTTGAATTTTTAAATCAGCAAAAAAATTTCAATTAAAAAGTAGAATTTTCAACCAAAAAAAGACGAGTTATCAACCAAAAAAACATGTTTTCAATTAACAAAAATAAATTATCAAGAAAAAATGGAATAGTTGCATTTTCAGTGAAAAAATTACTTTTTAACAACAAACAACGAATTTTCAGAAAAAAAAAAATTTCCAACTATAAAAATGTATTTTTAACTAAAATAATGATTCTTAAACGATTTTAAACCAAACAGATGACTTTGCAAACAAAAAGATTAACATTCTACCAAAAAAGAAGAATTTTCAACCAAATAGTGGAATTTTCAACTAAAAAAATACCTAAATTTTCAACAACAAAAAAATGGAACAGTTAAATTTTAAGTCAAAAAAGTTAAATTTCAATTTAAAAAAATGAATTGAGGCCCCGGATACAATAACCGAAGAGACGCTCGGCATTGTATCTCTCGCTTCCCATTTGAGATAAGATGACGCGAAAAGTTATCTGAAACACAATTTTCGTGTAGAACATTTTTTGTGCGATTTCAACTTTGTGAAAAATAAAATATAAACTGTACATTTTTAAGAACGGAATTCAATGCGTTTTTTACAATAAACTCGCTGTAACTTTTTTTCTTTTCAAGGAAATGACTTGAAATTTGAATCCTAAGCGTATATTCTGTCGAAGCCTACGGTATTCGATTCGTGCACAAAGAAGTTAATTTAACAATA
This sequence comes from Andricus quercusramuli, assembly GCA_932178445.1. Taxonomy (NCBI): domain Eukaryota; kingdom Metazoa; phylum Arthropoda; class Insecta; order Hymenoptera; family Cynipidae; genus Andricus; species Andricus quercusramuli. Next base: position 130,673 of record CAKNXH010001364.1, read on the forward strand.
TGTCGATATTTTTTAATAACTATTTAATACCATGCTTTTTCACGTTCGGCGAAAAAAAGTATCGAGGGAATTTTCGAGTTCAAACAACTTTACGTGGAGAAGTTCTTCATAAGGGTCGAAAAGAGTTTTTTGGAAAGTTTCAGATTTTTTAGCAAAAAATGAGCGAGCCAGCGTATGTTGAAGTGAACGCGCGAAAAACTTTATGGGAAAAAATGCCTCTATAATCTTGAAATATCCGAACAAAATTTCGAAATTTCCACATTATTTTCAAGCTTTCCGATTGTCAACCATTTATTACATTCTTGAATAGACAGGAATTGTCAGGAAAATCGAGAAAATTATTTGAAATTGTACAAGCAATCCGAGTAAAGATTGTTCTAGAAATTTTCGAAATCTTCGAGAAACCTCACAGAAATACTTGAGAACTTGAGAATAATTTGCCGAAAATTCTTTTCTAAGCAAACAATTTATAAGCAAAATATACGAACTGGAGAGTTCCCGAATTATAAAATTCATGAATCTAAACAATTGAAACATTTTTTTCATAAATATTATTTATTTATTAAAAATACAATAATCAAATAATATCTGTACGAAAAAAAATTATTTTCAATGTTCAAAGTTTCTAAAATTATTGTTTAAATTTAAACTAAAAATAATTAAAGAATACTTATTTGTAGATTAAATTTTTATCAATCATTGTTATTTTAGACCCAAACAATAATTTTAGAAACTTAACACTTTAAAAATAATTTTTTAAATAACAATATTTCATTATTGTAGTTTTAATCAATGAATAATGTTTAGAAAAAAAATTCGATTGTTTAAATTCGGGAATTTTCTAGTTCGGTATTTTATGATTCGGCAATTTTCTTTTGTGAATTTTATTATTAGGGGATTTTTAAATTCGAATGTTATGAACTCTTGGGAATTTTATTATTCGAGAATTTTCCAATTCGGCATTATTAGAAGCTGTTCAGGAATTTTATTATTAAGGAATTTTATTATTTAGGGATTTTCCAATTTTGGACAATAAACTTCGACAATTGTTAAATTATGAATTACTGTCGGTTTTCAGTTTATTTTTGCTAAGAAAACACAAACCGCAGATCGATATTGATCGACCTGCACTTCTTCGACAAATGCACTCAGGGCATCAATCAAAATTTATAAACATTGGTCAAAACTAACAAAAAGAATGGGCAGGTTTTCATATTTGCCCGCCCGTCCTAGACATGTAAACGCTCACGCTCGAAACGGAAGACGTAGATTGAAACCTACGCTGGCTCGCTCATTTTTCGCTCAAAAAATCTGAAACTTTCCAAAAAACTCCTTTCGACCCTTATGAATAACTTCTCCATGGAAAGTTGTTTGAACTCGAAAATTCCCTCGATAATTTTTCCCGCCGAACGTGAAAAAGTATGGTATTAAATAGTTATTAACAAACATCGACATCTTGTTAAACAATTAACTTTTTATGCACAAATCGAGTACCGCAGGCTTCGACAGAGTATAATACGCTTGGGATTCTAATTTCGAGTCATTTCGTTGAAAATAAAAAAAGTTACGGCAAGTTTATTTGAAAAAACGCATTGAATTCCGCTCTTAAAAATGTTCAGTTTATATTTTATTTTTCACAAAGTTGAAAACGCACCAAAAAAATTTCTACACGAAAATTTTTCTCTTTATTAAGCTCTAATGCTCATATTTTTTTCGAATGTTTTTTTTTTATTTGAGTTGCAGATAAGGTAGATGTCCCAGTAATCGGGACGGTCCCAGTAATCGTGAGTTTTGAGGTGTAAACGCCAGAATTAAGTATTTTCCGCATAAAAATACAATCCTAAAATATTTTTAAGTCAGGTTGAACAATGCTTGTTGTGGAAACCAAACTAGTTTTTTCATACAAATAGTGCACATGGGTAAAAAAAATTCATTTGTATTGCCGGTGGCGATGAATCACGAAACGTGGAAAATAGCTTAACATTTTGGTTAGGAAAGGCGTCTCTTTACTTAAGCTTTTACTATGTCAAGAAATTAGTTTATCGGGACGAAAATAATTTTTTTGTAATAAAAAATAATTTTTGTTTCATAAAATAAAGTAAAATCTTAATTTAGTACCTTCTTGTTCAAGAAATATCGGTCACGATTATAGGGACATTTCAAAAGCATAGTTGCTCGAGTAATCGTGACCTGTCACGAAGACTAGGACGACTCTGTCAACATTTTATTCCCATATTTCGTTACAAATAATAATTTAATTAATTTCAAAAAGGTATGAAATGAAACCGGAGAACTGACTTATTACTGTGAGTAGTAATCGTAATATAAATTAGTGCTTAAAACTGAAAAAAGGTGATGTGAAATATTTGAATGAGTTTAGAGATTTCATTATCAATTTTTGAGTTTATTATCATTCTTCGGTGAAGTTAATATTTATTCAGTAATTTTTCATTAGATAACATTAATCTATACTGCATTATATAAAGCAAAATGTGTAATAGATATATAATTATTGATAGTTTTAATATTGTGACAACGTAAACAGAAAATAACCTCATTTCTTTAGTCACTGCATTTGATCAAATTTCGTGTGCTACATCTAGTTACTTAAAATGTTAATGATTTTTAATTATAATATTCAGTATTATAAAAGAATTTCAGCATTGTCGTTATTACTTATCGTGATAAAAATTCTAATAAATATTTATCTCGACTTATTTTTGTGACCACTTTATTTTTTATGAATAAAATATTAATTTTGTTCGATAATATTTTGAACTGAAATAAAAATTAAACATTTTAAAAGAAAATTCATTTTCATTATGATTAATTTTCATAGAGTCCATCAGACTTATTAGAACTATCAGAAGATTCGATTTTGAGGTTGTTTCGACGGCTTTCATCACAGAGGTCTCAATCAATATAAAATTAACAATACATCTTTCATTTCATTAAAGTATAGTAAAAAAACAAAAATACACTTAAAATACACCTCCAAATTGCTAAAAACTGATTTCAAGAAAGCTTAACCTTTTTCACGAAGACTGGGACAACGACTCACGATTACTAGTACATGACAGATTTGGAAATCACGATAACTGGGACATCGGTGCTTTTTGACTTTTAGTTGTTTATAAATAAAAAGTAATATTAAATATAATGTAAGAACAATTTTTATGATATTCTAGGATGTGTATTGCTTCAATCAGTACCAATCATTTTCCAAATAATCCTACAAAAACAATTTTCTAAATATTTGAAGTCGATGAAATCTCTTATGGTCACGATTACTGGGACGTTTACCTTAACTTTTCGCGTCATTTTAGCTCGAATGGGGAGCGATAAATACAAAGCCGAGCGACCCGTCGGTTATTGCATCCTTGGCCTCAATTTTCAGCAAAATAGTTACATTTTTAACCAAAGAAATTAATTTTCAACCAGAAAGATTAATTTCTAGCAAAAAAATAATAATTTTCTACCAAAAAGATAAATTTTTAATAAAATACATGGATTATCCAACAAGTAGTGGAATTTTTAACTAAAAAAGATATGTAAATTTTCAACAAAAAATTGAATAGTTCAATTCCAGGTTAAAAAACGTAATTACGTTAAAAAACGTAAATACATTTTCAAGAAAATACCAAGAAAATTAAATATTCACCAAAAGAGAAAAATTTTCAACCAAATAGTGAAATTTTAAACCAAAATAGATATGTAAATCTTCAACAAAAGTGGATTAGTTCAATTTAAACAAACAAAAAAATTAATTTTAAAGCAAACAGTTGAATTTTCGACCAAAAATATTCCATTTTAAAAAATTGTCTTTGAACCCAAAAAAAATTAATTTTCAGCAAAATACATGAATTTTCAGCAAAATAGCTCAATCTTCAACCAAACAGATGAATTTTCAACCAAGAAGATTAACCATTTAACAGAAAGACAAACATTCAACCAATGAAATTAATTTTCAATAAAAAAGATACATTTGCAACAAAAAATGGAATAGTTAAATTTTCAACAATAGACATTAATTTTCAACCAAAAAGATAAATTTTCAACCCAAAAATTAATTTTCTACAAAGGAAAATGAATCTTTGACCAAAAAATAAAAATGTATTTTAAACCAAGAAGATGAAACATTTACAAAAAAAAATTCAAACAAATACTGAAATTTTCAAATAAAAAAGATATGTATAAATCTAAAAAAAATCGAATAGTTAAATTTTCAACCAGAGAAATAAATTTTCAATGAAAAAGATCAATTTTCAATCAAAAAGAATAATCTTCTTTCTAAAAAGATGAATGATCAACCAAACAAAATAATTTTAAACCAAATAGCCGATTTTTCGACCGAAAAGATTTCAGTTTAAAAAATACATTTCTAACCATAAAAAATAATTTTTTTACAAAATATATGAATTTACAACTAAATAGTTGAACTTTCAACGAAGTAAAACAATTGTCTATCAAAAAAGATGAATCTTCGACCAAAAAATGAATTTTTAACCAAATAGCTGAATTTTCGACTAAAAACGTATGTAAATTTTCAACAAAAAATGGATAGTTCAATTTTCAGTCAGAAAAATAAATTTTCAATTTTTAAAAATAAATTTTTAAGTAAATATATTAAATGTTCAAAAAAAAAGATGAATTTGAACGAAAGATGTAATAGTTGATATTTCAACCGCAAACGTAAAATTATCGAAAATTCTCTGACTCTTCCAGATATTTCCTGACATTCCTTGACGTTCCCTGACCAGTATTAAATTCCCTGACTTTCCAGAATTCCCTGACCTGTAGCAACCCTGGATTATAATTTTTTACATACTTGCATAAAGTCATGACAATGCAGGACGATACTGTCCTTGGTAATTTCCTTAAAACAATCTGCTAATACTGCGAAATCCTGGCAGGCTAATAAGTTCTCTTTATTTCTTTTCATCAATGTCAATGCGACTCTGAAAATGATTTTACTTCCCTCGTAAAATAGGCAATCCCAAATTCGCAGAGTTGTCTGTGGATAATTTAATTTTAAATTAGAGATTAAGAAAAAATTTCTGCAGAATTAATTTTTTTTTTTAATAAAAATATTTCATGTGTATATTATTAAATTATAAAAATAATCTCAAATACTTCGATTGGTAAAACTTCTGCGAATAGACAGATGAACCATTTCGTCGCAATCACAGCCCATGGTAACCCCATATTGGTAATGTGTTCATACACATCCGGCATTTTGATCCTAGGAGATTTTTTACGGTGAAAAACGGGTACAACTTTAAAATCAATGATATTTAGTTTGCAATTTTCAACTATACCTGACTAATTCTGCGAGAACGTCAATATCTGTCAACAAACCGTCCATTGTGGGAGTGTAATACTCCGGCAGTATTTTCTCAATTAATACTTTCAGCAACCAAAACGCTGTTTCCTCGCTTTTTGTTACAAGAAGCAATAATCCTCCTATATAATTCAATCCCTGGAATAGAATCAAAAATAAAACCTGATTTTTCAATGCCGGATATTTTATTTCTGGAAAAAAACTCACTTGACAATATCCAACATCTCGATTTTGATGAGCAAAGGCTAAGAGAATATTGTAAAGTTGCAGTTGGTGAGATTTTGTGTTATTGAAGAAAATATTGTCTGGAAAGGTCCGAGGAAGATCGGTTCTTATAATTTCTGCAACATCTGGGCTATGCGGACCGTCTAACAATTGTTGGTATAAACCAGGAACTACGTTTTTTAATTCTTCCCCTCCACTTACTGCGAGCCAAACCTGATTTTTGAAAATTTTTAATCAATATCTGAAGATAAAACATTTTTGATTTAACGAGCAAACAAACACGCCTCGCTATGCAGGCGATCTAATACTTCAAAAAATAATACATAAAATAAAATATAAAAATATATGATAAAGTATAAAAATATAAAGTAAATATTTATCTTGAAATACCTATGCCTTAGTATTAAATACCTGGAAATATTTCGACAACTCACGAAATCCTATCAATTTCTCCAAAACCCCACAAAATTCCTTAAAATAATTTCAAATAATTTCAAATAATTGGGAAACCTTCAACATTTTTTTAAATCGGTCATAATCAATTAAAAAATGTTGAAAGCCCATATCTTCCCATACATTTTGTTGAAATCCCTTGAAATCGTTTGAAATACCTCATAATTTTTTTAACCTTTTGAAATTACTTGAAATCCTTAATCCCAGTGAAGTCTTTTAAAATATTTTCCAATCCCTGGAAATCCTTTGAAATACTGTAAAACCCTCGAATTGTTTTACAATCATTTTAAATCTTGTGAAATCTCTCAAAATGTTTTGAAATACTTCGACATTCCTTGCAACCTTTTTAAATAGCTTGGGGTCTCTACAAATTTCTTGAAATCTTTTGAAACCACTTGGAACCTTTAGAAGTTTTGTAATATTTCGTGAAATATTTTGAAACCCATTAAAAAATGTTACAACATTTTTTAAATCTCGATATCCTTTGAAGTCTTCTGAAATTAGTTGAAATCTATCAATCACGTGAAATCCGTTAAAATCATAAAAAATCATCAATTCTGAAAGATTTTTTGGAAATCCCTTGAAATATTTTGTAAATTCCTAAAATCTTTTAAAATACTTTGCAATTCCTAAAAAATCTTGGGAATATATTGAAATGTTTAAGAATGTTGTGTTATGTCCTGAAATATTTTGAGAACCATTAAAAACGCTATAAATCTCTTAAAATCTCTCAAAATTTCTTTAAATCCTTCGGTTAAAACTCATAAATATTCTGTCAAAGTCTTTGAACTCTTTTACAATTCTTTACAGTTTCTAGAAATGGTTTGAAATCCTTTAAATCCCATAACATTCTTTCTAATTTCTTAAATTGGTCTTAAATCCCTTAAAATCCTGTGAAATTTTCTGAAATCTCTTCAAATCTGTTAAAATTAGTTTAAATAATTAGGAAAAGTTCGGAAATCGGATACGTTAACATTTTTTAAAACTTTTCAAAACCCAAAGATATCTTCTAAAATCTTTTGAAGCTTTGTGAAATCTTAATATCTGGTGTGCACTCAAAATTCGAATGATGAACCCCACGGTATTAAAGAATTAACGGCAATGAAAAAGTTTTGTTTATTTAATGAATTTAAGTTTTCCGTTATGAGGGGAAAAGCTATTTATACAAAAAAATTCAAATAGCTATTTATTTTCTATGTTTATTGGTTTATTTGTTTTTAGGCTTATATCAATTTTCAACCAGGAGAATGAATTTTCTGCTAAACAAGACGAACTTTCAGTCAAGAACGTACACAAATTTCAACAAAATTATAATTTGAGAGAAAAATAATTTCCAATACAAATGAAAAATTTCGACATTCGTATAATTATTTATTTTTAACTTTATTTGTTAATTTGTTCTTAAGAATATATAAACATTATTTTCATAGTTTCCTTGAGAAAACTCAAAACCATGTTTGAAAATTTCAGATTTTAATTTTAAACTAAACAGTTGCAATTTTAATAAAAACAGTTTAAAATAAGTTTTACCAAAAGAGATGGATTTTTAAACCAAAAAGATGAACTATCAAGATGATTGTTTCATTTTCAATCAAAAAAGATTTTTCAGTCAAGAAAAAAAATGTTCTTTGAATAAATATTTATTTTTGAAGTTTCTTTGTTTATTTGTTCAAAGTTCATATGATTATATATAATTTGTCTAGGTTTCTCGATAAAATTCAAACAGATTCCTAGAGATTTCTAATATGTGGAAAAAGTATCTAGAAAATTTCTAAGAAAAAAAATATATTTTTATAATTTTATTAATTCAATTTTTTTTTATTGTTATATTTTTTAATAAATATTTTTATTTCATTTTTTTCAGTTTATTTTACAGGATATTACAAAATTTTCAGACAATTTTCAGTCAGCTTATAATATATTTAGGACTTTTTAATGCTTACACAAAATTTAAGAATATTTTAGAAATTCCTAAATATCTTTTAAACTAACTTGAATTATTCATAAAATTTTCAGAAAATCCTCCATATTCGTTTTTCACCATTTTGGAAATCTTTTGTAATGCTCAAATATCTTTTTAAATGTATTCTCAAAATTAATTTTTCAATCTTGAAAACTTTAAAAATCTTTTCAAAACTTCATAATCTTATTTCAAAATCTTCAAAAAGCTACGTTTTGTATTAAGTTTTTTAGAGTATTATAATATATAATATTTTGTTTTATGTTTTAAAAATTTATTTGAAAACTTTTTGATAACTTTTAGAATTGTTCGAATTTTTCCTAAAATTTGGAACAAATTCTGCAAAATTAAAAAAATTGCCTTCAAATCTTCCAGATTCCTTTTTTGATCATTTCAGAGATTTTTCAGAATGTTTTGAAACCTTATCTAATATGCTCTTGAAATAAATTTTGTAAATCAAAAAATCATTCAAAATTTTCCAAGAAACCTTAAGACATTTTTTTATTCCCTCGAAACCTTTCAAAATTTTTGAAAAGCATCCAAATTTTTTCTTCGAAATCTTCCAAAATCTACATGTTGTTTTTAATAAAATTATTTTTGTATTCGTTCAAAACTTTTAAATATTCGAATTTTTTCTTAAATTTTGTGATTTTGCAAAATTGAAAAACTTTACTTTGAAATCTTCTACATTCTTTTCCAAAATTTGAGGAAACTATTTGAAATATTTTAAAAATCTTTTTAATTATTATCTTAAAATTAATTTGATGAAATAAAGAATCACTTTAAATATTCCCAGGAACCTTAGGAATTTTTTTTATTATCTTGAAACCTTTCAAAATATTATTATATTTTCAAAATTTTATTTCGAAATTTTCAAAAGTTTTTGAAAAAATTTGTTGGCTTCAGTTTTTTGAAATTTATTATTAAAATTTTTTTTTAAACTTATAAATATATTTTAAAACGATTTAAATTCTCCCTAAAATGTTAAAAAAAAATTCTGTAAAATTAAAAAAAATGCTTTCAAATCTTTCATATTCTTTTTTGATAAATTCGGAAATCCTTTCGAATGTTTTGAAATCTTTTTTAATATTCTATTAAAATAAATTTTGTAAAATAAAAAATCACTAAAAATTGTTTGAAAAGCTTCCAATTTTTTTGTTTGAAAACGTCAAAAATCTTCATTTTGTTTTTAATGCAATTATTTTTGTATCCTTCAAAAATTCTAAATATCTCTTAGACTCATCGAATTTTTTCTAGAATTTTGTAATCTTGCGAAATTTAAAATTTTTGTTTTGAATTATTTTAAATTCTTTTCCGAAAATTAAGGAAATCATTTGAAATCCTTTCAAATCATTTCTTTAAATTAATGTAATCAAAATTAATTTGAAAATTTCTCTGGAACCTTAAGAAAAAATGTCATTATCTTAAAACTTTAAGAATCCTTGAAAAGCTTCAACATTTTATTTCAAAATCTTCCGAAATCTAAATTTTGTTTTTATCCTTTCAAAACTTCTAAATACCTCTTAGATCCGTTGATTTTTTTCTAGAATTTTGTAATCTTGCAAAATTGAAAATTTTTGTTTTGAAAAATTCTAAATTCTTTTCCGAAATTTGAAGAAATCGTTTGAAATCTTTTAAAATAATTTCTTTAAATTTTTGTTGTCAAAATTAAAAATTTCCCTGGAACCTTAAGAAAAAATGTCAGTAGCTTAAAACTTTTTAAATCCTTAAAAAGCTTCAAAATTGTATTTAAAAATCTTCAAAAACCTACATTTTGTTTAAAATTTGTTTCTATTTAAAAATATAATTATGTCCCAATATTAAAAAATAATAAAAATTTTAACTTTTATCAATAATGTTTAGAAAAATTCAAAAATAATTTTTATCCTCAAATAGAATTCTTCTGTTGGAAAACAGCGATGTAAAAAGATGGAGAAAATTCAAAAGAATAAACTGAAAACAGCCACTAATAGTCATATTCACGCAGTATGTAACCAATCAGGTAGTCTACAACAATGAGTGCCAAATTGTTGATAATTTCTTTTCATTAGATAGGATTTAATTATTAATTTTATGAATCATAATTTAATCGTGAGATTTCGTATCTTCGAAATCTGTAATTTACATTTTAAATGTTCAAAAAAGCGAAAGAACTTTTAATATACCACATTAGTTTACAAAATGACTCACCAATGCTCTGTGTTCTCCAGGAATTCCTTTCCGAACATATCTTTTTATCGTAATGTTGCGCTGAAGCGACTTTCCTCCTCCAATAATTTCCGCCCATTTTTTAGCTCTTTTAGCCAAAACCTTTAAGTACTCGGACATAAAATCCTCGTAGGTTTCGTAATCAAAATTCGATGGCCTTTCGAATCCATACTCGTCCACATTGCTAAAAAATCCAGAAAAACAAACTCATACAAAAAATTAGCAAGTCTTTTCTTCAAATTAAAAATAGATTTAAAGTTTTTAGAGAAAACATAGAATAATATAAAAACTGTAATTGAAAGTAGCTCTTACCAATAAAAAAAAACAATCGTATTTATTTACTTTGTTAAAAGTTTACTATCAGTTAACATAACCTCAAAATGGAAACAAAAAGTCTTGATTTCTCTTAATTTAGAACACTTGTATTGATAATGTAGAAGGAAACGAATAAAAAAAATGAAAATTTAGTGCCCACTGAGATTAATTTTACCTAAAATATGAAGTGGCCATTCCATAATTTGATCAAAGGGCACAGATGAAAATGTCATCGACCGCTTCAGCTGATAATCAGCTGATCAGCAATGACAGCTGTGGTCAGCTGTTAAAAAGAGGTGTGTGTTTTTCCACGAATCAGATTATATCCCTGATACATTTTTTTTAAATCCAGACTTTTCATTGGCGGATTTGAAGAAATCATAACCTCACTTTTTTTAAAGGTTCTAATTCTGACATTTTCTCATCAGTTGCATATGGGTTATACATAAATATTCTTGATTATACTACTTCATGATTATACTTCATATTATAAAAAATTATACATATTTTTACTAAAATGAGTGTCCTACAGACCACTGAAGAAGGTTGGATTCTTTCTCATTTAGAATATATCAACAAAATATATGAGAAAGTAGTAAATAAAAACGAGAGTGAAGAACACTTTTCCCTGAAATTTAATAAAACTTTGTTTGATATTAATTCAGTCTTTTTGCGACAAAATCAATTAAAAAAGGTGTGTTGTGACGGTTTAAGTGTTACTAATCGAAGGACGAGAAAGAGAAAAAAATCGAATTTACTTCCTAACGATTTTTTAAAGGAGGTTTGTATTTTTATCATTTATTTTCGCATAAGGAGCCGCCCATAGTACGTTACCAATTTTGGGCTATCCCCCCCCCCCCCCCCTGTGCTGTCCTCCTTCGTTGACGCCCGTTATTTTATCTTACAATAAATAAATAAATCTTTCGAGTAAAATTAATGTAAATACCATATTGAATACGATATGATACAATGTAAATTCCTAAGATTTCAAGTTGAACTACATATTGCATTTTTATCAAAACGAACTCCTAACTAAATAGTTAAAATTTAATGTTGAAAAGAGGATTTTTTCGAAGACAGTTGAATTTCCAACAAAAAGGTTCATTTTCAACCAAGAGAGATGAGTTTTCGACTAAAAAATATGACTTTTCTACCATAAAAGATGAATTTTATATCAAAAAGGACAAATATTTGGCAAAATAGTTGAATTTTCGTTAAAAAAAGATTATTTAATCAAAATAGTCGAATTTTTAACCAACGAAGATGCATTTTCAACCAAATGGTCGAATTTTCAAACAAAAAATATTCAAATTCAACCAAAAACAGTTGAATATTCAAGCCAAAAAAATTAATTTTTCAGAAGATAGTTGTATTTTCAACCCGAAAAGTTTAAATTTCAACAAAAAAGTTCATTTTTAAACCAAGAAAGATGACTTTTATACCATAAAAGATCAATTTTCTACCAAAAGACGAATTTTCAACCAGTCGAATAAAAAGAGAAAAAAAACGAATTTTTAACAAAATAGTTGAAACCTCCAAATATTTGAATTTTCAACTAAAAATATATTTTATTGAACGAAAAATGGAATCTCCAAATTTTTAGTTCAAAAAATTAATTTTTAATAAAAAAAACTAATTTTCAACAAAAAAGTACGTTTTCAACCAAAGAGATGATTCTTTATAGAAAAATTAATTTTTAACACACTAGCTCAACTTTTAACAAAATAGTTTAATTTTCAAACAAAAAGATGAATTTTCTACCAAGAAGATTAATGTACTAACAAGAAAACACGCTTTAAAAAAAATACATCAAGCTTTAACAAAATAATTAAATTTCAAAGCCAAAAGGATGAATTATGTACAAAAAAGTTGAATATTGAATCCGGAAATATGATTTTTTAACATTTGGTTGAGTCCTCAACCAAAACGTATTAATTTTGGTTGAAAAGTTACATTTTTAACCAAAAAGGATGAATTTTTAATCAAGAAGATTAATTTTCAGCGAAGAAAGACGAATTAAAAAAAACATCTAAGTTTTCTACTGGAAAAGGTTAACTTTCAATTAAAAAGATCATTTTTCAACCATAAATGGAATACTTACATTGTTAGATTTTAACAATTCATTCTTAATGACAAAAAAAATTTCAATCAAATATGTAGTTACATTTTGGACCAAAGTGATAAATCTTCAACAAAAAAATTAATTTTTAACAGAGTAGTTGGACTTTCAATTACGTAGCTAAATTTTGACAAAAAATACGACTAATAAAATAATTGCATTTTTAATAAAATAGTCAAATTTTTAACAAAATATTTCAACATTTAACACAAAAAATTATTATATATAGAATTCCTGAAAAAACGACAAGAATTCAACGATTAAATTTGGACAAACACGAAAACAAACACCAAAATTATTATTTTACCCGAAAGATTAATTTTATAAATGTGGAATAGTTTAATTTTCAACCAAAGTGATTAATCTTCAATAAAAAAAAAATGAATTTTTAACAAAGCAGTTAAACTTTCAACCAAGTAGCTGAATTTTGACAAACAAGATGACTTGAGCAAAATAATTGCATTTTCAAGAAAATAGTTAAATTTTCAAACAAAGAGATGAATTTTCAACGAAAATGGCGAATCCTAAAAAGAAAACTAATTTTCCACAAAAGATTTCAACATTCAACATAAAAGATGAATTTCAACACAGAAGATTAATTTTAAAAAATGGAATACTTAAATTCTCAACCAAAGTGATAAATCTTCAACAAAAATAATTATTTTTAACAATGTAGTTATACTTTCAAACAAGTAGCTGAATTTTGACCCAAAAATATGACTTTTTAAGTAGTTATACTTTCACACAAGTATCTGAATTTCGACCCCAAAAAGGTGACTTTTCAACAAAGTAATTGCATTTTCAAAAAAAATAATAAAAGTTTCAATGAAATACTAGGATTTCTAACAAAATAAGATTAATTCTGAAACAAAAATATAATAGGCTTTTCTACCAAGACTAGTTGAATTTTTATATTGGGTTCCATTAATTCAGTTCGGATTAAAGCGAAAATACAAGAAAAAAGGGAAAGAGGGTAGGGTTGTTGAAAACAAGGGGAAAAAAGAAGTAAAAAAATTGGGAAAGAGAGACCATCTTTCGCAAAATTCGCAAACTTTGTTGAAATTAACTATTAGAAAACGTATTAAATCCCCCTCAAATTGGTAATGTAGTTTATGGACGTTTGCTAATATTTAAACGCAAATAGTTAATATACTGAATAAGAAAAATTAATTAATTTACAAACATTATTTTTCCAATAGATAAGCTATGTAAAAGAAACATTAGAAAAGTTGATGAAATCTCCAGAAGTACAAAATATATTTTCGAAATCTGTGGTATCTGACAACAATGAAGCAGCTCGTTTAATGTCGCGAAACTTTTATTCTGATTCTATAATTCGAAAAGAATTCATGATGGAAGGGTCTCATTGGAATGAAATTTCGTCCGTTTCTCTGATAGATAATCAGGAATTTGTATTACCAAGAAATTGTGAATATTTTTGTTGTGATGTACGAGAATTGGATCAGAGACTACCTTTGAAAAATCAATTCGATTTTGTCCTTATGGACCCACCCTGGTGGAATAAATCCATTCGGAGAAAAAAGGAAAAGTTTGTTGAATCTAGGTAATATTATTTTATTACATTTAAAGTGTTACATATAATCTTCCTATTTGCATAATGAATAATGTTTATATCTTATATTTGTTTCAAAGTTACAAAATGATGTACAACGAAGAGCTGGCGAAATTACCCATAGGGAAATTATTAAGTACAGAAGGCTTGGTTGCGATTTGGTGTACAAATTCACAAAGTAATTTGCACTGTATTTTAGAAGAAATGTTTCCGGCTTGGGGTGTAAAATTTCAAGCCAAATGGTATTGGATTAAAGTAGGTATTCCAAAATACAAGATAATTTTAGTTTCTGAATTAGGGAACGTCCATTAAGTACGTAAGAATGATTTTTGAAATTTTAAAGTTTTAAGGAATTATGAACGGCTTCCGCAGAGCACAAAGGATTTTATGAGGTTTTAAGGGATTTTAAGAGATTTCGTGATATTCTAACAGATGGCATAGGGTTATAAAAGGATTTCGAGTGATGCCGAAGTATTTTACCAAATTTTTCAGTATGTCAGGGGATTCCAATGCCATTTAACAAAGATTTTAAGGGATTTCAAAAGATGTTATTATTTTTCTAGAAATACCGAAGGAATTCGATGGAGTCTTAGGGATTTTGAGAGGTTTTAAGGTGTTAAAAACGATTTCCGCGGTTTACGCAGAATTTATTTTATGGGGTGTCAAGGGATTTTCAGAAAATGTTAGGATTTTAAAGAGATTTCGTGACATTTCAAAAGAATTTATAGGATTTTAAAGGATTTTAATAGATTTTACGATGTTTCAAGAAATACCGAAAGAATTCTCCGGAGTCTTAGGGATTTTGAGAGGTTTTAAGGATGTGAAAACAATTACCGCGGATTACAAAGAATTTTATGGGATCTTAAGAGATTTCAAGGGATTTTAAGAAATTGTAAGGGTTTTAAAGAGATTTCGTGAAATTTTAATATAATTCATGGTGTTTAAAAGGATTTTAAGAGATACCGAAGTATTTTACCTAATTTTGAAGGATTTCAGGGGATTTTAATGTCATTTCTTTTACAAACGATTTTAATGGATTTCAGAGATTTCGTTATATTTCAAAAGAATTCACAAGATTTTAAATTAAAAGGATTTCGAGAGGTATCGAAATATTTTACCGAATTTTTAAGGATGTCAGGGGGTTTTATTGGTATTTCAAAGATTTTAAGGAATTTGAAAAGATTGTACGATGTTTAAAAAAATTGCGGAGGATTTCGACAGAATCTTAGGGGTTTTCGGGATATTAAAGTAATTGAAAACGATTTCCGGATTACAACGAATTTTAAAGAGATTCAAGGAATTGTAAGAGATTTCGTGATATCTCAAAACAAGTCGTAGGATTTTCAAAAGGATTTCAAGAGACACCGAAGTATCTTACGGAATTTTGAATAATTTCAGAGAATTTTAATGGTATTTCAATTACAACAGATATTAGGGATTTTAAGAGGTTTTAAGGAATTAAAAATTATTTTTACGGATTGCAAAGGATTTTAAGAGGATTTTAATAAATACCGATGTATTGTATCGAATTTTTAAGGACATCACGGGAATTTGATGGCATTTCTAAGATTTTAGTGAATTTCAACAGATTTTAAGATGTTTTAAGTAATTGAAAGCGATTTCTTCGATTACAAAGGATTTTAAGAGATTTCAAGGAATTTTAAGAGATTTCGTGATATTTCAAAATAATTCATGGGATTTTAAAGGATTTTAAAAGGATTTCAAGAGATATCGAAGTATTTCACCGAATTTCGAAGGATTTCTTGGGATTGTAATGGTATTTTAATTACAACAGATTTTAGGGATTTTGAGAGGTTTTAAGGAATTGAAAACTATTTCCGCGTATTGTGAAGGATTTTAAGGAATTTTAAGAGATTTTGTGATATTTTAAAAGAATTCATGGGATTTCCGTGGATTACAAAGGATTTTAAGAGATTTTGTGATATTTTAAAAGAAATCATGGGATTTTACAGGATTTTATAAGAATTTCAAGAGATACCGAAGTGTTTTACCGAATTTCGAAAAAGGTCACGGGTTTTTGATGGTATTTCAAAGATTTTAAGAGATTTCAAAAGAAATATTCTATGTTTTAAGAAATACCGAAGTATTTCGATAGAATCCGAGAGAATTTGAGTGATTTTGAGGAATTAAAAAAGATATCCGTGGATTGCAAAGGATTTTAGGGGACTTTAAAAGATTTCTTGATATTTTAAAATAAATCATGGGATTTTAAAAGATTTTAAAGGGATTTCAAGAGGTACCGAAGTATTTTACTGAATTTCGAAAAGGGTCACGGGTTTTCAATGGCATTTGGAAGATTTTTAGAGATTTCAAAAAATTGTACGATGTTTCAAGAAGTACCAAAGGATTTCGATGAAATATTAAGGATTGTGAGAGTTTTTAGAGAATTAAACATGATTTCAAGAGATTTCGTGATATTACAAAAGAAGTCATAGGATTTTAAAGGATTTTGTAAGGATTTCAAGCTATGCCCTAGTGTTTTGCCGAATTTTGAAGAGTGTCACGGTTTTTTAATAGTATTCCAAAGATTTTAAGGGATTTCACAATGTTTTACTATGTTTCAAGAAATACCGAAGAATTTCGACGGAATCTTAGGGATTTGAGAGGTTTTAAGGAGATAAAAACGAATTCTGCAGATTAAAAAGGATTTTAAGGGGCCTAAAGTGATTTTAGGAGATTTTAAGTGATTTCGTGATATTTCAAAAGAATTGATCGATTTTAAAACAATTTTAAAAGGATTTCAAGAGGTACTAAAGTATTTTACCAAATTTTGAAGGACCTCAGGAGATTTTGATGGTGTTTCGGAGATTTCAAGAGCTTCCAAAGAATCTTAAGTAATTTTAACGGATATTAAGAGATTTAAAGACGTTTCGATGATTTCGTATCATGTAAAAGGATTTTAAGACATTTCAAAAGATTCAAAGGTATATCCACGGATTTTATTATATTTCGTACCAATTCGAAAGATTTAATGGAATTTTAAAGCATTTCCTAATATTAAACAGAATTTTAGGATGTTTCAAGTAATTTTAATGCTTTTAAAAGACGTTGAAGAATTTCAAGAAATTCAGAAAGATTCCCATTGATTTTAAAGGTTTCAATTTATTTTAAAGGAATTTCAAGGAAACCGATGTTTAGAGATTTTTAGGGATTTCTACGGATCTGAAATGATTATACGGGATTTTGATAGATTTTGGAAGATTTCAAGCGATTTCAAGGATTTCAAAAAATTTTAAGGAATCTCAAAGAATTTAAAGGGGTTTTCACAGTGCTTGAAGGATTTCAAGGGATTTTAAGGAATTTACTAAATTTTCTAAGCAATTCATGGAATTTCAAGGGATTTGCAATGATTTTCAGAGATTGCACGAGATATTAAAAAAGTTTCGAAGAATATTACATAATAAAAAAGAAATCAAACAAATATGTATACAAAGTAATTTCAACAAGCAAAACAGGTTTCCATTATATAGCATATTTTATAAAAATAATGAGAAAGAGTAAAAAATTATTTGGACGTAATTAATGGGGATTCCCTTACCAGATGGAAAAATATTTCTAGATTTCACATAATTTTAAAAATATTCGTTATCAGGTCACACAATCAGGCAATGTAGTGTGTAACTTCAATGAAACTCATGGAAAACAGCCCTACGAATTGTTGATAATAGGAACTAAAGATTCGAATCGTGAAATTCCAAATGGAAAAATAATCGTCAGCGTGCCTAGTGCAATGCATTCTCACAAACCTCCACTTACAGGTATTTAGGAAGAGCTAACATATTTTAAATCGCAAAAAAGTATTGAAATCTATTTAAAAAATGTTTTAAAATCGATTGGACATTTCAGAAATCATGGCTAAGTTTTTGCCATCGGAACCAAAGTGCCTGGAAATCTTCGCCCGATATTTGCTTCCCAATTGGACGAGTTGGGGTTTCGAGGCTCTGAAATTCCAACATATCTCGTTTTTCACTCGTCCTGATAAGAAGAAAAAGGAAGAGGATGAAAAGACTTGAAATAGAGGATGAAAAAGTTTATTATTGGAGAGTAAGTTAAAATTTCTTTCCATAGCATTTCAAAATAATAAATAGGTAGTTTCTCTGTCTTGTGATATAAAAAGGCACTTTTGTAAAAAATATAAAAGAATTATCTTTTGGCATTTTACTGACGCATGTTTCACTTAATTTCTACTCTCTACTTCTCAGAGTTTCCGTTTTTTATGCTTGAACGATATCCATGCGGATTCATTGATTGCCACCTCCAGAAGTCTCGACCTAAAAAATTAAATATGACTTCAATATTCTTTTATGAAAGTTCAATTCAAAATAAATCAAAATTCAAGTTCCCTCTAAATTTAACCACGAAATTCTTGGAAATTAAAAAAAAACAAGAATCCAACGTTCAGATTTGGATGACATACTCTTAAGTATATCCATTCAAATCGGAAAAAAAAATAAAAAAAGAGGAAAGGAAAGAAGACAACCTCCACCAGATAGAAATAAAAAAGACGAGAGAACAAAAAAGAAGGAAGGGTATTGGAGGTTGCCTTCATCAGCATGACCACTGATCGGAAAACCCGTGAATTAGCCTGGATTTTTTTGTTGCACTGGGAAAAAGTCGGGAACTTTTTTGAAACCCCGGAATTTTTCAGATTTGTTTTAAATTTTACAATAAGTATGGTCTTGATCTTCAAAAAAAAATTGTTCGAAATTCTACTCAGTGGTACCAACTATCTCTGCTTAAAATATCGAAGATCATTTTATTTTTAAGATTTGTAAATTAATATTTCTTTAAAAAATGATCGTTTCTTTTATATCATATATTTAATAATTTAAAGCTTGTGTTGATGGGTCGTTCTAATAGTAAAGTTCCTCTTATATTTGAGAACGAAAACTTCCTTTTTAGATATTTAACGTAGTAATTACATAGGTAACCTAAATTTACATAATTATAATTACTAATAATTGACATGATAAAGTTATAATTAAGGGATACTTTTTGAATTGAAAATTCATTTTTTGGTATAAAAGGCGTATTTTTTGCTTAAAAGTGAATTCTTTTCCATTTAAAAGTCTTATATTATATTTTTGGTTCAGAATTCATCTCTTTTGGTTAAAAATTCTACTATTTGGTGAAATATGTAATTGTTTGGTTGAAAATTCAACTATTTTGTTAAAGTCACCTTTTTTGGTTGAAAGTTGATTCTTTTCATTTGAAAAGTCTACTATTATTTGTATTTTTGGTATAACAAATATAATAAATAGACGATTTCCTATGCAAAACTAGATGTCACATTATACTATGCACACTTTATGTAGATTTATCATAGTTTTTCAGAATGTTTTCTATAATTCACATAGTCTTCTGCAAAGCCCTTTCTCCAGCATCTCATTATCAATATAATCGTATGAAAATCAACCGGAAAAATGTAATTTTTTACTGTAAAAATCGTTAAATAGCTTGGAATTTTTTTAGTGGCCACCCTGCTTTTTTCTTCCCTATTTTTTATTTTGGTTTTTAAGTTTTAAATGAGGACATTCAAGAGTCTGTTGTCCAAAGTTGATGGGTGGATTCTTGTTTCTTTTTTTTTTAAATTTACAATTATGAGTTATACAATTATGAAACTTACACATTTGTTCGACAGTGAGTTTTGCCTTCCAGCCGAGTTCCTCTTCAGCTAATCTGGTGTCTGCATACATTGCACTAATGTCTCCCTCTCTTCTGTCTTTAATGACGTAAGGTACAGATGTTCCCGTTACTTTTTCAAAAGTTCTGACTAATTCAAGAACTGAGACGCCTTTTCCAGTTCCCAGATTGTAGACTCTGAGCCTTAGGTGTTTTCTGTAGAGAGCTGATAGAGCAGCAACGTGACCTGTTGCCAGGTCGACTACGTGGATGTAGTCTCGGATACCTAGGAACAAATTTGAAAGAAATTCAGGCTTTGATTAATATTAAAGTAAATTTTATATATTTACAAAGTACGATTTATATATTGCATTTTCAACCAAATAGTTGAATTTGCAACCAAAAAATATTTTCTACCCAAAGAGAGGAATTTTTAACACAAAAAGGCGAATTTCCAACAACAAAAATTAATTTTTAATCGAACAGTTGTAAGTCTTCAAAATTGAACTATTCCAAAAAAATATTCAAAACTACTTACCTTAAAAATCTTAAAATCTTTAAAAAAACCTTTAAAGTCGAGCTCAAAATCTTTGGAAATCTCACAAAATTTTTTTTAATTTCCTAAGTCGATTCAAATTCTTTAAATGTCGTAGAAATATATTTTATTCGCTAATGTTCTCTAGAAATTTGTTGAAATAATTAAAAATCTATTGAAGTCTTTGTATGTCCTACAACATTCTCTTAAATCCCTGAAAGTTTTTGAAATATCTTGAAATTCTCTGGGATTTGACAAAATAGCTTAAAATGTTTAAAATATCTGAAATAGTATGAAATTCTTCGGAATCTTTAAAAAACTATATAAATATATACATATAATGGTAAAAATCCATTAAAATAAGTAGAAATAATTTGAAATCCTTTGAATATAAACAAAACTTATTCATTAAAGTTCTTTTAAAAAGCCGTTTAAATCCACAGAAATCTTTGAATTCCTCGAAATATTTTTAATTCTTGGAGATTCAATAAAATCCTTTAAATCTTGTGAAATTCCTTGAAATACCTTAAAATCCCTTGAAATATTTCGCACCGTTAGAAATCTCTTGAAATTTAATTAAATTTTTT
This sequence comes from Andricus quercusramuli, assembly GCA_932178445.1. Lineage (NCBI taxonomy): Eukaryota > Metazoa > Arthropoda > Insecta > Hymenoptera > Cynipidae > Andricus > Andricus quercusramuli. The sequence continues at coordinate 151,632 of CAKNXH010001364.1, forward strand.
TCTTAAATTTCTCTAGAAATCCCTCAAAATCTAGATTAAAATCTTTGGAAATCCGACCAAAAATCTTTAAAATCCCTTGAAATTTTGGGAATTTTTTTCAATCCCGTAAATTCTTTGAAATAATGTTATATCCTATAGAAACCCTCAAATCTTGTAAAATTCTTTCAAATATCTTGAAATCTTCTAATCTCAAGCCTAAATTTGCAATCATAGAAAATTCTGGATTAGGTTTCTTACCAGTTCCATCTTCAGTCGGATAATCGCCCCCAAAAATACTGAGCTCAGGTTTAAATCCCAGGGCAACTTGTGATATGTAGGGCATAAGGTTTGTGTATTTTTTTGTAGGGTCTTCGCCAATTAATCCACTTGGATGTGCTCCCACTGGATTAAAATACCTTAGTGAAATTATATTCCAATCCTGTAAATAAAATTAAATGGACCTTATCAAAATTAATTAGATGCTGTTAACGTGAGATGATTTAAAATTAATATTTTATGAAAGGATCCTCTTTTCAGATTTTTTAATTACCTTCTCAGCTGCGGTAATGTCGTTGATCATTTCTTCGATAAAATACTTCGTACGGCCATAAACATTTGTTATATTTCCAGTAGGATGATCTTCTGTAATGGGAAGACTCTTTGGTTCTCCATAAACTGTACAGGAACTGCTGAAAACTAACTGAAAGCAGCCAGCAGCTTTCATTACCTGTAAACATTGAATCATTAACAAAATTAAAAAGAAAATACTTGAACTTTCTAGATCAGTTTCTCATAAAATAAATAGAATTAAGAATTAAATTATAAATTCGTACCTCTAGCAAATTAATAGCACCAATCATATTATTTCTGTAATAATGAAGTGGAATTTGCATGGATTCTCCAACTGCTTTTATAGCTGCGAAGTGGATAACACAATCTATTTTTTGCTGGAAAAATTAATTTAGGAAATATCTCTGATAAGGGGACGTGCATAAATGATGTGAAGTTTTTTTTTGCTGAAATTTTGAACCATATACCCCCCATTGTTAGGGAGTGTAGGTTTTTGGGGGGGGGGGGGGGGGGGGGGGGGGGGGGGGGGGGGGG
>CAKNXH010001364.1:153114-177969 GCA_932178445.1 Andricus quercusramuli
AAAAAAAACAAATTTTCTACAAAATAGTGGAATTGTCTGTCAAATTTGGGAATTTTTTACAAAACAGTTGAATTTTCATCACGAAAGTATGAATTTTCAACAAAAAAGTTTATTTTCGTCCAAAGAGATGAATTTTCAACTAAAATTATGAATCTTTGAAAACATTATTTTTTAGCAAAGTGATTCAACCAAGTAGTCCGATTTTTAACCAAAAATATGAATTTTCAATGAATAGCGCAAGGGTAGATATATCAACTCAAGAAGATTTTTATTTTGAATAAAAAACAGTTTAATTCAACCAAAAAAGAAGAATTTTTAACAAAACATTTGAAATTTTCAACCAAAGAAATTTAATTTTCAACCAAACATTTTGCACTCTTATCCAAAAAAAGATTAAATTTATACTAAAACAGATGAATTTTTAAACCAAAAAGACGAATTGTCGAAAAAATATTTGAATTTGTAACCAAGAAAGATTCAAGTTACATCTTTAACACAAAAATATTAATTTTAAACAAAAAGTTAATTTTATACCAAAATAGTTGCATTTTTAACCAAATAAATAATACAGTTTTTAAGAAAATACATATATTTTGATCAAATAGTTGAATTTCCAATCAAGAAGGTTAGTTTTCTACCGAAAAAGACTAATTATCAATAAATTACATAAATTTTAAACTAAATAGTTGAATTTTTAAACTAAAAAAGATCAATTTTCAACCAAAAATTGAATTGTTTCATTTTTATCATAAAAAATTAATTTTCAATGAAAAAACGTACTTGCTACAGAACAGTTAAATTTTGTACCAATTAGATGAATTTTCAACAAAATAGTGTTACTTTCGACCAAATAGTTGAATTTTTTACGACAGAACCTAATTTTCCCCAGAGTACTTTTTTTATAAAGAAAGAAACTTATGGACATTTTATGAAAATCGATCTTTCTTAGTTTTTAATACCTTGTTAAAAACTTCTTCGAGTCTTTCTTTGTCAAGAAGATCACAGTTATGGAATGTGACCTTTTTTCCAGTTATTTTTTCGACTCTCTTTAAAGCTGCTGATTGGCCATCTTCTTCAATTACACTGTTTGTGAAATTATCGATGGCAACTACATTGTATCCACTTTCCAAAAGTTCTACGATACAGTGGCTGCCGATGTAACCTGCACCTCCTGTTACAAAAATCGTTTTCCAATCTCCAGTCGTCATCCTGTTGAAAATAATAATTTTTGTTTTCAATACAATTTAAATATCATAGTCTCAAAACAACATCACACCTGAAAAGAAAATGTAATTGCAAAAGTTAAAAAAAATGGAGAATATTTACAAATATTAATTTTCCTTAAAACATGTGAATTAAAAAAATGTTATTCATGGCCTGAAAATATATTGGCTGTTACATTTGGATTCTTTTTAATATCCTGCACTCAACATTTTAGTCTTGAAATATTTTATTTTATAGTCTTGGCAATTATTTTCTGAGTATTTTTCGAAACTAGAAAGCAGTTTCTTATCTGTTTCCTTCATCTTAGAAACTATGGCCATTATAATTTTCTATATTTTTAAATTATTTCTACCGAATTGTTTTTTTAAATTGCAAGACTATTTTTTTTTAATTTGACAATTTTTTGTTTATGGAATAATTTCATAATTCCAACATTGTTTTCCGAACAGTTTTTTAGATTTAAAAATCAGAGGCCCTCAAAAACTACGAAAACATAAATGTAAATAACAGTTTTTTGACATGCTTGAAAACAATGAAAATTCGGAATTTTGTTTCACAAGTAAAGCATCTAAATACAGACTTCACACTCTTTCTACAGTTCCCCTCTTTACCACTTTTCCGAAGAATTCCTCTGGTTTCACTTCTTTTCAAGAAACTGCCCGACCAAATCCATTTCAAATCAGGCGGGGGTCTACACTTGAAATCGCAGAATCTCTCGGGGAACAAATATGTTGTTCTTTTAGAGAAAATTAAGCAATACGTATTTTTCCGATTTGCAACAAAAAAATTCTAAAATTTTATGCGTATTTGAATTTTGTGTTTTGTTTTTCAAAAAAGTCGAATATTTTCTTTAAACCTCTATAACGTTTGACACAATTGAGATATTTATTATTGTCTTTTTGATTCTAATAGCGTTCATCGTCTTCTTTCAAAATCCGTCGGAAAATTGAAAAAAGGTTTAAAATTAATAAAATGGCACTGGTTTCTCTGAAGAAATTAAAATATAAGTATTGAAACTATTATTAAGTTTCTTTGTGAAATTTTCGAGTAATTTTTCCATATATAATATGCTAATAGTTTCAATAGTTTCAGTTTTTTGCCATTTTTTTTAAACTTGTACTTTGATAATTAATTATTTTTTCCTACAATCGAACGTTCTACTTTTTCTTGGAAACAATGATAGATATGAAAAAATGTTAAGATAAAAGTCTGCACGTCTAAAAAAGTTTTATGAAAAATGACTTTTGTTCTTCCGCAATATTTTCCATAGTTTACGAGAAAAATGTGAAAATTACATTTTTAGGAGAACAAAATTCTCTCAGCCTCAAAAATGGTTTAGCCGGCATGATGCTGATAAAAAATATTTAGAAGAATAAAAAAGGTGGGGTTTTCAAGAAAATCCTTTTTATTTTTTTCTTCAAATTTAGAAAATATGAAAATGAAATATTTTATGGAAACCCCCACCTTTTTTATTCTTCCAAATATTTGGTGGGTTTTTTGAGAAAATCGACTTTTAATTTCTTCAGAGAAACTGCTGCCATTTTATTAATTTTAAACCTTTTTTCAATTTTCTGACGGATTTTGAAAGAAGACGATGAACGCTATTAGAATCAAAAAGAAAAAAATACATATCTCAAATGTGTCAAAAGTTATAGAGGTTTAAAGAAAAAAATTCGAGTTTTTTGAAAAACAAAGCACAACATTCAAATACGATAACTTTTTAGAATTTTTTTTGCCACTCGGAAAAATACGTATCACCTGATTTAATCTAAAAAAACAACATATTTTGTCCCCGAGAGATTCTGCGATTTCAAGTGTAGAACCCTGCCTGATTTGAAATGGATTCGGTCTCCCATTCTCTTTTTTCGCTTCAATGCGAACTACATTAATAAATTCCAATACGAAACTCAAAATATTTTTCGTAAAATGTGAAGTATTTTCAATTAAAATGCCTACTATTATATTTTTGGGCCAGAACTTTTGGTTAAAAATTCTACCATTTTTGGCTACAAATTGATGTAGAAATTTAACATTCTTGATTTAAAATTTAACTTCTTGATTGATAGTTGAACTAATTTACTAAACCATCATTTTATTGGTTGAAGATCTATCTCTTCGGTTGAAAATTGAACTATTTTCTTGAAAATTCGTTTTTTGTGGTTGAAAATTAATTCTTTAACTGAAGATCTAACTATTCTTCATTGATTGAAAATTGATCATTTTTAGTTCAAGATTCAACAATTTGGTTGAAAATCTGTGTATTTTGTTTTGAATTCGTCGTTTTTGGTAGAAAATTAATCTTTCCGTTCGAACGTTGAACTTTGTTAAAAATTAATTTTATTAGTTAAAGATCCATCTGTTTGTTTGAAAATTTAATGTATTCTGTATTCTGTTTAAAATTCGTTTTTCTTTGAATGAAAATAAATGTTTTCAGCTGAAAATTCAACTGTTTTGTTTTTGGTTGCAAATTTATCGGTTTTAGTTTAAAATTCAACTATTTCTCTTAAAAATTAAACTTTTTTGTTGAAAATTCGTTGGTCAGAATCAAAATTTAATCGTACTGTTAAAGATTCAACTAGGGGTGTGCAAAAGCTTGACCCACGTGAGTCAAGAAAAAGCTCGTGAGCCGAAAAAAGCTGGCGGACCGAAAAAAAGTTTACACAGCTCACAAAGCTTCCAAAATAAATAAGGAATAATAACCATAATAACAGAATTAATATTAATATTATCCGGAATTTACACTTAAAGAATAATTATTTCCATTCGATTTAAATATTTTTTCTGGAAATTGAAAGAAATTCAGTTAAAAGGTAACTTCTTAAAGCAACTTTTGTAACTTATAATTTTTTCTCGTTCACATAAAATTGATCAAAAGTCATATTTTTAAAGGAAAATTAGCTTAAATCAATGTAAGTAATATTTGATCGAGCAAATTGGTCAAATATTGTGATGCAGTGCTTTTGCACACCTCTAGATTTAACTATTCTGTTGACAGTTTAATTATTTCGTTGAAAATTTGATTATTATTTTATTGAAAATTGAACTCAGTTGTTTTTGTTTAAAAATTCAACCATTTGGTTAAAAATTCAACTATGTCTGTCTGTTTAGATTAAAAATGTATCTTTTCTGGAATGAAAATTCATCTTTTTAGATTGGAAATTCATCTTTTTTGGTAGAAAAGTTCTTGATTGAAAATTCGTATTTCAAGGTTAAAAATTCATATATTTCGTGGAAAATTCGTCCCTTTTGCTTGAAAGTTCAAGTGTCTGGTTATACATGCAACTGTTTAATTGATAAATAATTTTTGTATGTTGAAAAATCAACTATGCGATTAAAAATGAAACTGTTTTGTTGAAAATTCGTCTTTTTGGATTGGAAATTAATCTTTTTTGAAACTCAAATTCGTATTTTTAGATAGAAAATTAATCTTTTTTGGAAGTAAAACTATTATTTTTTGATAGAAAAGTTCCTGGTTAAAAGTTTGGTTTTCAAGGTTAAAAATTCATCTGCTTTGTTAGTTTGTTTTTTGGAAATTTAACTATTTGGTGGAAAAGTCATTTTTGTAGGTCGAAAAATCAACTATATATTTAAAAATTCAATTGTTTTGTTGAGAATTTAATTATTTTTCTGAAAATTCAACTATTTTTAAAAAAGTTATCTATTTTGTTCGAAAATTCAACTGCTTTGTTGAACATTTGTATTTGTAGATTGGAAATTAATCTTTTTTGGAACATAAATTAATCTTTTTCTTTTAGAAAAGCTTTGGTTGAAAATTCGTCTTATAAGGTTGAAAATTATCTTTCTTGGTTGAAAGTTCATCTTTTCGGGTTTGAAAGTCTTATTTAAAAGAATTTATTCCCCTATTATTCTCCTATTTTCGTCAGAAATCACCCTATTTTTCCTGTTTTGAGAGCATTTTTGGTTGTGAAGTCTGTTAAAATATGATGCCTGTACGTTTTGTGTTTTATTTTAGGCGATTAACAAATAAAATTAAAAAATAAAATCGCTTTGTGTGATGATCTGTGACGAAAAAGAAGAGGGATGAAAAAAAGTATTCCAAATAGCGTGACGTAGTTTTTACAACGGCCCCTTATTGCAGGAGTAATTTTTAAAGTTTAAGGAAAGCTTTTGTAGCGTAGTTTCCTTGTGAGGTAATTTAAGCTAAGAGAACATTGCAGGTGCACGGACGTTCACCTTTAATCAAAGTAAGAATAGCGAGTTCAAGGTCGTGGCTAGCCATCTGTATGAAGTCACTTATCGTTTTTTTAAATTCTAGATCTTATCGGTTTAGAATTTACTATTAATTTTTCTACTCACTGACTGTATTTTTATTAAAGTAAGCAACTAGTAAGCAATTAGTTGATAAATTCCAAGAGACTAGAGATTACATTTTTACTCAATATTTACTCAATATTTTCTAAATAATTTTTGGAAGATGTTATTATCATTTAAACCATGATAACGTCCGAGTTTTTTAGTTTTTATTTATTTAAATTAATTAAAATTCAATATTGTCATAATTCGCAATACTTTAATTAAGTGATAATAGAATTCGATTCCAAATAAAGTGGTAGAGAGTTGTATTTACATTCAAAATCGATGTGACTATGAGCACGATTATTATGCCATCATATAATTCTCCTCACAATCAGAAACCTAACGGTAATCAGGAAATTCTCAGCATAACTTGAGTTTAGTTTTCTTCATTATTTCTTGAAGACAATAAAAATGTTTGATCATTTCTAAAGTCATTAAGTATTTTAACAAGCTAGGAGAGTTTGAAAAAATGGGAGTCTACTTTAGAAAATTAGTTTTATTTTATTGATAATTAATATTTTATTTATATAAAATTTGGTTTTATTGTTTCAACTTAATGTGAGATATCAATATTTCTTGCAGACTTTCATTCATAAGAATCAATTTTTTACCTTGGAAAGTCCTATAATATTGTAAGAAAATTAATTCATCTTTTAATGAAAATTAATATTCATTAAAATGGACTTCAAAATATAATTCCGAATAGGCAATGTCTATGTGCACCGAAAAAATCCGGATATTTCTAGCGAAATTGCGTTCCATGTAGCCATGGCCTTCAGAATACGAGATTTATTCAATCTTTCAGAAACAATATTCTCAATTAATATCTTTCTTTTTAATTGAACTGTTTTTTTTTTTTAGTTTTCGGTAGGAATTTGTTTCTAAGGATTTAAAAAAAAAATGAATATGCTTTCTGCTAGGATTACTTATTACTAATAATTTGTTTTTGTTTTTCAGAAAGATTTTTGATCCTTTGATGAGATCTAGATGAGATCACATAATAGATTCTGCATTCCGTAGGAATTTTTCAATTTTATGAAGTAAATTATTCACCAACCTGTTGACGGAATCGTAAGATTACTGCCAATTATGGAACCGAAACTTGGATCCTGTGAATTTTTATGGCACCGTAAAATTTTCAATTGGAACCAGAGGATGTGGATTCAGATTTCAGAATCAACTTTTTAGCTTCGTTGCTGGAAACCGATTGCGCATATGCATTTGCAGAACACACCGTGGGACTCCAGCTGAACTGAAGGAAGCTTCTCCCCTCCATGATGGGTTAGACATAATTATCCCTATTTCAACCTTCACTAAATTCTACCATCTCGGTCGGTATTTTCGATTCCAAATCGTTCAATTAATCTCGATTTATTAGCTTCTCCTTCTAAATTATTCATCACTATTATTTGTACTAATTTGTTAAGTTTCATTTATATCTTTATGAAAAACTGTATGCTCTTTCAGAAATTGCAGGGATCACAGTCTTTCCCCTATTCCCCTTTTTTCCTATTCTTGAAAAACTGTTCTTTTTCACCGTTTTCTCTTTAAATGAACGATTATTTAAAAGTGCAATATTTAAATTATACGCCGGGCTGCTATACAGTGACTTAAGTCAGTTTCAGACACTTTTTTTAAATCACCTTTTTAGTCACTTTTTTAAGGAAAACTTATTATTTTAAAAGGAAAAGGTTACTTTAGTTACATTTCTCCATCTAATTTCATATTTTGCTAGCATTATCAATCGCGCAACACGCACGTGTAGTTTGTCGGTTTGCGAGAAAAAATATTTTTTAATACAAAATAAAAATGTCGAATAACTATTTTTTTAGGTTTATTTGTTTATTTCTTTTCAAGGCTATACAAATATAATTTTCCTAACATTCTTGAGAAAATTCAAAAAGATTTTTAAACATTTCAAATATATCAAGTTAAAATTTCCACAAAAAAGAATCTTTAACTCAATAACCCAAATACAAAAAAAGACCAATTTTCTGCAAAACAGTTGAAACCTCAACCAAAAAAGATTATTTTTTGACCAGTTGCATTTTGAACCAAAAAGATTAAATATTTGCAAACGAATGGGAATTTGGTATAAAATAGTTAATTTTTTAATCCGAAAATATGCATTTATAACAAAAAAGTTAATTTCTAACAAAATATTTGAATTTTCAACATAATATATCAACTTTCTTGCAAGAAGATGAATTTCTTAAAACAAAAAAAAAACAAATTTTCAACTAAAATAATGGAGTTGCAACGAGAAATGTAATAGTTGATAATTCAATCTAAAGAGATGCTAATTTTAAATACAAAAGAGTTGAATTCATTAAAAAAAGAATTTTTAATAATATAGTTGGATCCTCAACCAAAAAAAGATTTTAATTAAATAATATATAAAATTTCTACCAAAAGAGGTGAATTTTCAAAGCAAGAAGACGAATTTTCAACCAAAAAAGATCTTTTAGTCAAGAAAGAAAAAAAATCTTAGACAAATTATAATTTCGAGGAGAAAATAATTTTTAATAAAAAATAAATGTTTATTTACTTTAAGGTTATATAAATATAACTTTCCTAGGTTTCACAAGGACATTCAAGAAGATTTTTGAAGATTTTATATATAGTCACTAATGCTTCCTCTATGAGGAAGCAAATACATTAGCTAACGGCAAGCAAAGTGCTCGTGAAATGAGCACCATATAATTATAAATAAACAAACAAAGTTGAAACATTCGAGAAGAAATTTGGATGGAAACAATATTATTATGGAAAAAATTTCCCTTCAAATTATTCTGGTTAATATTATAAACAAATATATTTAAAAAAAGCATTATTCAGGCATTTGTCGACGGACAAATTTGTTTTTTTCGGTGTTATTCCTTTTAATTGAAAACTTCATGATAATTTCAGCAACATTCAGAATTGGTTGATAAATTTTATGATACTTTTGAAAAAGTTTATTAAACAATACATTATTCGGGCATTTGTAAACGGAAAACTTCGGTTTTTCCAATGTCAGTTCTTTTAACTGATAACTTCATACCAATTTCAGCATTATTCATAATAAGCTGTTAAACTTTATGATTTTTAAAATAAATTTAATAAACAAATACATTATTCGGCTGTTTGTCGAGCGAACAATTCGTTTTTTTTTCATTGTCATTCCTTTTACTTGGGAACTCCGTGATCATTTTAATCAACATTTATAATTATTTGATAAATCGTATGATTTGTTTAAAGAGATTTAACAAACAAATGCATTATTCGGGCATTTTTTGAAGGAATAATTTGATTTTCTCAACTTGAGTCCTATTAGTTGGCAACTCCATGATAATTTTTGCAAGGTTCATAATTAGTTGATAAATTTTATGATTTTTTAAACAAATGCATTATTCGGACATTTGTAGACAGAAAAAATAATTTTGTTCAAGGTCAGTCCTTTTAATTGGGAACTCTGTGATAATTTGGAACAATATTATTATTGAAAAAATTAATTTCATGATTATTTCTGTTAATATGATAGACAAATTTAATAAATAAATGCATTATTCAGGTATTAGTCGATGGAAGAATGCTTTTTTTCAGGAACATTCATATAATTATTTGATAAATTGTATGATTTTGTTCAAATAAAATAATTTAAAAAATACATTAATCGGGCATTTGTTCACGGAAATTTTTTTTTTTTTTTTAAATGTCAGTGTTTTTAGTTGGCTGCACCATAATAATTCAACTTGTATTGCTATATTCAAAGGATTACAATTGAAAAACTGAATTTTTCCGTCGAGAAATACTTGAATATATGTAAGCTATGGGTAAAAGGGACTAAATCTAACTCAGTAAAACTCAACTCTGAGCGGAGATAATAAAACATGTTTATTCGATCATCGTTCGATACAGAATGACTCAGACTGACTAATGATCATCACACGGAGAAAAATGGAAGGTCAGTTAGCCATGTAGATGTGCGGACTGACTATATTGCAGGGTCAACTACAGGACAGCCCTTGAAGATGGCTAAAGCGAATATCTCTAGAAGGTTGAAACAAGAGGTTCAAATCGATCATCTCAGAGTGTCGAGTTGATCATCTCGTACGGTCGACTCAAGCGTCATATAGAGTCGAACCGGTCATCACACAGGGCGGAAAAGATCATTATAAAGGTTCGAATCACTCATCATAGAGGGCCGATTTGGTCATATCAGATAGTCGTCTTGATCTCCACGAACAGTCGACCTGGCAGTCTTAGGGGGTCGATTTGATTAGCCTACATTTTCTATATTTGTTGTCCTTTTCCAATTCATTCCAGTCTCTCATATAAGATGCATTCCTCTCTCTTATAAGAGGCATGCATCACGTCGACAACTCGATTAGTTAAGGTTGGCGCGCTTATTTGAAATTATTGAATGTGAAAAGCAATTGTGCACAGCAAATAATCAGAGTAACGTTATTAAAAATAATTCTTCGTTTACAGGGAAGATTATGAAGTGAAATTTGAATTATTTATTAGATTTTCTTCTTAAAAATAAATGATCGATTTCAATTTCAAAGAAAGGAATATCTTTTTCGTCCTAAATATGAATTTACAATTATTCCTAATATTCTTATGCACTTTACATTTATTATTTGTTGTGAACATTTGACATACACATTCAATCATTTTAAATAAACACGCCAACGGTAACTAATCAGGTTGGCCCTCCGCGATGGGTCATTTGCCCTTCCGTGGATGGTCGAAATAAGTGAAAACAAGATGATCGTATTGACCTCCCTGAAAGGATACCTAGCTTATCCCTGATAGTGAGTCTGGCCTTCTTACAACACTCAGACTGGCCATAAAATAAGACTCTCTCTGACTATGTCAAAGAAATTCTGAAAGGCTCTTTAGACCATCTAGATTATCTAGAAGAACGGACTGGCTCTCTAAATTTTGACCCTCTAACTTTGACCATCCATTTTTCCCCCTGCATGGACTGACTCCTGGACGAAGTCTCAGATAGATGTGACTCTAAAATGCGCCAAATTTAAATTTAAAGTAATTTGCTACAGTTCGGCCCCTCCTGACATATGATTGCCCTTAATCATCTCGGTGAATTAGTATAGAACCAAAGTCTGTCCGTCCCAAGGTTCCATACGATCAGAGCTGTACACATTCGCAAATGGTTTTTGGGTTATCTGGAATCCATCTATATCACCTATTAGATAGCGATCATTACGTAGAACTTTCTTTACCTCGTATGGACCCTTTTTCTTAGGCAACAGCTTTTGGTTCACCCCGGATTCGGTTAAAACATATGGGTATGACAACATAATCCCCACATTTAAACTTATAGTCGGTTTCGGATGCTTATCATAAAAAAAAATTTTATTTCTCTGACGCAACTTTTCAGATATTAGGTCGGCATCCTCGCGCAACTTTTGTCTCAATACATCAGGCTCAACCTGGTCGTTAATTCCTAATAACAAAGTGTCTAAATTCTTCGTCTGGAAGGCCTACTTTATCAGTTCCAAATAACATTCGCGCTGGGGAGCACCCTATCGATCGATTTAATGTGTTATTGACTACAAATTGTCCATCTATTAATTTATCTCTCCAATCAGATGTTCCCGCTATCTTAGCTAGAATAGATCTTAGAAATCGGAATACTCTTTCTGCTTGACCATTGGCACGAGGAGTGCCAGCTGCGATTTTGATGTGTTTTATACCGTGACTCTTTGTCAATATCGCGAATTCCTCTAACGTAAAGCAACTTCCCCGATCCGAAATTAAATTCCTCGATTTCCCATAATGATGGATGTAGTTTTCTAGTTTACTGATAGTTTCTAATGCAGAAGTAGTTTTCACCGGATAAAACACAACAAATTTTGTATAGCCGTCAATTATTAAAAATACATGCTTATAACGGAAGCTCGCATTTCTTAAATACCCATATAGTGGTCGACAAAGCTGGCTTCAAAAGGACGTTTTGCCTGATCCCATAGATGCAACTCTGCCTCACATTTCCCTGAACGAATAGAATAAGCTATGCACTTTAAACAAGCTCCCATGTATTCCTTTACCCTTTTTCGTAATTCTGGAAACCGCAATACATCCTTAAAATCAACTCTACAATCTTGACAACCCCTACGTGCCCTATATCATCGTAACATATCCTAATTACAAGAATAATTATTTTCTCTGGCACAAAGAACAAAAGATCATTCTTAAACTTACGATACAATAATCCGTTCCGCACTTCGTATTTTTCACTCTCACCATGTTCTAGAGATTCGCGAATTTCTTTCAATGTTGGATCCGATAACTGTTTATACGCAAGCTCTTGTTCAAACGTTAGAGGCTCTATTACATATATTTCGCGACTCTATGCATCTGCGTGTCTCATACGTTCGGAGGGGCGATGTTCAATTTATCGTTCTTTGCGAGGATTATTCTCTTTTTTCTCTAAAGCTAATTTGACAGCGCTACAATCCGTTCGAATCACAAAAGGTATTCCTAACAGATGAACTCGGAATCGCTTGAAGACACACACAATAGCAAGCAACTCTAAAGCTAATAATAAATCGGATGTAGCTGACCATCTTTTTGTTTTTGTAATAGAATCGCTCCAAACCCTATATGCTACTGGCATATATCAGTATGCACTTCGGTGTATGCTGAACGACAATATATAGCCAACACCGGCGCGGTTACCATACGGTCAATTATGATTTCAAATGCACGCCCTAATAGCACTGAACGTTCCAGGAACGTTCCACTGGGACCTGAGGGAACCTTCCATTATTGTTATTTTTAACAAGAATGATCTCGTAAACCGTAAGAGATCGGTAAGAATGGATGTCATTTTTGAGTTTTGAGTACGGCATATCCCTGTAAGAAGGAGAGCATTAAAAGGCATTGAAACGTTTTAATTGGCTCTTATCCCGTTTTTGAAATCACCGAGTAAATGCTATAAAAGCCATAACAAGGGAATTAAATGGATTGGAAGGAAGCAAATAATAAATAGCATAAAAAGGCATTGAAATGATGAGAGTTGATAGAATGTCATTAAATGGCATCGAAATGAATCGGTCCAACAAAGTATACTGAATGCGGGATTTGGGATTCGTTTAAATTATTGTGAATATCAAACGCTACAATTTGTAAAATACTAAAAATGAACAAAAATAAGCATTTTAAAAATTTTTATTGATAAAACACGTAAGAAAAAGATTCAATGATAGGAACAGTTTTTTTAAATTTTCCCACAGGTGGGACTATATTGGAATTGGAACTTTAAATATTTTATGTCGCAGAAGGCATTTAAATTGTTCGGTCAATAAACAGCGTTGAATGGCATTGGTTTTATTTGACATCCCCATCGCAAAGGGCATTGCATGGCATTTAACTTCTTCGGTCATTTAATGGCATTCGAATGCATTGATTGTATTCGATATATCTGGTCAGAAAAAGCATTAAATGGCATTCGGCTTATTTGGTAATTCAATAGCATTGAACGGCATTGGTTCCATTATATGCCTTTGATCGCTGAAGGCATTGCATGGCATTAAACTGATACGGTCATTCAAGTGCATTTAATGGCATTAAATCAACGGCATCAAAAAGAAGCCACTTTAATGCCATAATTTTTCTGTGTGATTCAAAATGATTCGAACGAAAACTGTCTAATGCCATGAAGCGCATTCGGACAAAAACGGAATTTGTTTGGATTTATAGGCATTAAAGTGTACGATTTTTTCAATGCCATATAATCTACTTCAATGCTCTCCTTTGTACAGGGATAGGTTTAATACGGGCGGGAAATCTATGGAGAATTCCCCTGGCGCTCAAGCTATAAAGCCTATTGTGCCACTTTTTACAGGGATACTACACTATAATATGATATCCGTATCATAAATTGACATTGATTTTGACCTATCACTTACGGTTTACGCGTTATATATTGATAATAATGACAATAACGTTAATTTATGTTTGGAACGTTCCAGGAACGTTCCAAGCGGCGGTCATACGGCGGATACAAGCAGCGGATCATACAGTGGTTTGACTATCATTGAACAGTTCGGAAGGAATCGTCTCACAAAACCCACCAACCCTAGGTATTTTTGAACTTGTAATATGCTTCTATTAGGAACTGGGTATTCTAACACCACCTTCAAATGTTCTCGACTTGGTGTAACACCTGTTCATTGATCACATACCCAAGGTACTCTATTTCGGTAGCAGCGAACACACATTTATCGGGTCGCAAGTGGAGACCATTTTTCGACATCAAATCAAGAACGTTCTCAAGTATATCGACCAATTCTCTTCTAACGTTTCAGTCGCGATTATAAAGTCATCAAGTTACATCAAAAGCTTCTCGGCACGAATTAAATCTTGGAAAATCGTACTCAAATATCTCTGAAAATACGACGGAGCATTTACTAGCCCAAAAATGGCATTCTCAAATATTCGTATTGTCCTTTAGGTGAACTAAAACCCGTGTACTTGATCGAATCTTTTGCCATCTTAATGTGGTGGAACCCGCCCTTTAAATCTAGTTTCGTAAAAAAGACTTTGTCATGCAACCTGTCAATAAGATGATTAATTCGTGGCAATGGAAAATGTTCTCGCACTGTTATTTTATTTAAAGCTCGAATCTAATTTTTATTAAATCAAATGTACATGCCCCATCTTTTCAGCCTAATTTTGTAGAAAGTATCAAACTACTAATGCTTGTTTATTTATTAATATCAATGAAAAATAGTCTTACTTATAGCAATAATAAAATTGAGATTAATGTAAAATTCGCGGGCTTCTTACTACTAGAGTCAAAAAGGTAGCTATTTTTATTAAGAATACATCTGGTCCACTGCGGTATATAGAGTTCTTAAATGCTCAAGAATTTATGTTGAGCAAATGCTCTCGAGAATATGCTCAGCATTTAACCTCGAACAGAGCATTTATAGAGCATTAAAGAGAATTGAAAGCACTTATTGTTTAAACAAATATATATCATAATACATACATTTATACAGAAACATTCTAGAATGAAATGGACGTATACTTTTTTTTAAATTACAGAGTTGCTGTAGGTCAGGTAATTCCAGAAAGGCAGGGAATGTCAGGAATAACCTGACAAAAGTTAGGGAATTTTCGATAAACTAAAGTTAAAGTTAATTTTATTATTATGGTTGAAAATTAATCTGTTTTGGTTGAGATTTAAAATGTTTTGTTGAAAATTTATCTTTTTTGATTGAATTCAACTGTTTTTGGTATAAAATTAAAATCCTTTTGTGGTTAAAGTATGATATATCTAACTTTGTTAGAAATTCATTTATTTGGTTGAAATTTAATCATTTTAGTTAAAACTTCCTTCTTTTGTTCAAAATTTAGTTATTTTGTTGAAAATTATGTTTACTAGATGAAAATTAATTGCTTTAACTGAAAACTTCACTCGTATATGTTTGGTTAATTTATCTTCTTATGTTAGAAATTCAAATATTCGGTTCGAAATTCCTGTGTTTTATTGAAAAGTCGAATTTTGTGGGAGAATATTTAATCTTCTTGGTGACTAATTCATCCTTTTTGTTGGAAGTTCCTTTGAAAATTCAAATATTTGGTTGAAGATTCATGTACTTTGTTAAAAATTCATCTTATCGGTTGAAAATTTTAAAATTGATCTTTTTGGTTGAAAATAAGATTTTTCTTATTTAGAATTAATTTTTTAAACTGGAAATGTATAATTCTTCCATTTTTTGTTGGAAATTTATCTTTTCTGATAAAAATTTAATCTGCTGTATTGAAAATTATACTACTTCGTTGAAAATTTACTTAAATTTTATTGAGAATTAATTTTTTTACTGAAATTTAAACTATTCTATTTTTAGTTAAACATTTATCTGTTTTCGGTGAAAATTTAACTATTTGTTGAAAATCCGTACTTTTTTCTGTAAAAGAGTACTCCCTCATTAGTTGAAATTTCATCTTTTTGGTTAAGAATTAATTTCTTTGTTTGAGAATTCGTTTCTTTTTTGGTTGAACATTGATTTTTCTGACATTTTAACTATTCAAATTAACATTTTAGTTCATGTACTTTGTTGGAAATGAGCCTTTTTTGGTATAAACTTAATCTTTTGAGTTGAAAATGCAACTAACTATTTGGTTAAAAATTCATATTCCTGGTTGAAGATTCATAATTTTATTTCTTTGGTTGAAAATTCGTTTCTTTTCAGCTGAAAATGAATTAATTTTGCTGAAAACTTTTTTTTCTTTAAATTTATTTTTTCAACTGAAAATTGACTATTCTATTTCTTGTTTGTAAATTTCTCTTTTTTATTGAATTATTTTGTTGAGAATTCATTTTTTTTTAAATTGATTGTCTCAACTGAAAATTTAATTCTTCTGTGTTTGGTTAAAAAAACTGTTTTTTTTTTCATGAAAAGAAAATATATATTTGTTTAAATTCGTTTTTCACCTGTATCTTCTGACATTTTAACTGTTCTAATCTTGGTTGAAAATTGATATTTTTTGGATGAAAATTCATAAACTTCGTTGAAAATGAAATGAAAATGACTCTTTTTTGGTAGAAAATTAATCTTTTGGGCTGAAAATTCAACTAACTATTTGGTTAAAAATTCATATTTTCGTGGTTAAAGATTTATTGTTTTAGGTAAAAATTTATTTCTCTGGTTCAAAATTCATCTTTTTGACTTGAAAACACAATTAAAAAGTATTTTAAATATATTTAGAAACAAAAAATGTATTTTGCGTTAATATTATTAATCTTACAGGTGTATGGTTGGTTTTATACCTAGAAGAATTTAGAAACCACCCTTTTAAATTTTGAAGCGTTAAATTTTTCCGCGAAATTAAAATAATGTAATTATTATTAATAAAAGTAGAAAATATGATTTTTTTATTCGTAATTCAAAATGCTCATAAATTCTCATAATATTCTCAAAGCACATAAAGGTCGAGCATATTCTCGAGCATATTCTCATGCTCGTGAGAATTTTTCCGAGCACTTATACTCTTTGGAACACTAGAGATAATAAAACAAGTTTATTCGATCGTCGTTCGATACACACAGAATGACTCCTGACCGAAGTCTCAGATTTTAGTTTCAATTTGACGCATATTAGAGTGACATCACTCTAAAATGCGTCAAATTGAAATTTAAAGTAATTTGCTACAAATAATGCATTTGTTTGTTAAATTTGTTTAAAAAATCATAAAATTTATCAACTCATTATGAATGATGCTGAAATCATCATTAAGTTCCCAAATAAAAGGGCTGACATAGAAAAAACTAATTTTTCCGTCGAAAAATGTCTGAATACTGCATTGCTTTATTAAATTTGTTCATAATATTAACAAGAATATTCTTAAGAGAAATTTTTTCCATAATAATATAGTTTCCATCCAAATTTCTCGCAATATAACTTTAAAAAACGTAAAATTATAGCAAAACATACTTTCGAGAAATAATTTGTTTATCCATTTTTTTTATTATAGGTATGTATAATGGTCTATTTTCCCGTCATATTTGTTTATTTACAAAAAGATGGAAAAGAAAAATCAAAAATCGGGGTCCACAAATCTCTGGAAAATTTATCAGTTTTTTTTTTCAAATCTTTTATGTCAAAATCGTTCAAGAATGCTTGGCTGTACGTTATTTTGAACCAAAAAAGTAATTATCTGCAACTCTGAGATGAACATATTTTTCACTTTTTCTACTCCATTTTTATTAAATCAAATGTACACGCCCCATTTTTTCAGCCTAATGTTGGAGAAAGTATCAAACTACTAATACTTGTTTATTTATTAATATCAATGAAAAATAGTTTTAGTTATAACAATAATAAAATTGAGATTAAGGTAAAATTCGCGGGTTTCTTACTACTAGAGTCAAGAAGGTAGCCATTTTTATTAAGAATACATCCGGTCCACTGCGGTCCAGTGTCCACGCGGTTTCTCGCCGACTTCGCCGACGTTGACGTTCGTCGAACGGGAATTAATTTCAGAAATTCTGGGTTTTATAGTGCAGTTTTTGGCCTTCTCAGTGGTGTTAATGTTAAAAAAGTGATTTTACTGTTTCCCTGAAATGGCGCGGTATGGGCAGAGACCCGAAAACGCCCTGAAAAGGGCGAATGGTGAGTACAACCTTGTTCAGCACATGACATTACAACATGGCTGATAACACTTTTATGCAAGATATCCCGACCCATTACTCTTCGAAAATTGCACAAGGTCCAGCACTTTCCTCAAAATGTTTATTTTCATTCTAATATACTCCTCTAATGATTTTGCGATCAACATAACCTATTTCGTTTCGATCCATTTCTGGGATTCCAGGCTTCTTGGTTGCATATTATAATTTGAAAAACATATGCTTCTGGAAGTTGTAAAGATTTGTAGATATGTAGTTTCTCCGTATCTCGTACTTCTTAACACTAATTTCTGAGAAAGATTTAATTTTTCCCGTTTAATTATATTTTTTATTGAATATCTGTGTAATTTTATTTTTAGTTGCTCCAATTGTATGAGACTTGAGTCTGTGACAGTGGAACGTTATTTTTTTGTAATAATATTTTATAATGGCTGTGGAGACACATTTCATGTTGAAATGATAGAAATTAATACAGGGTAAATTCATGATAATTTGGATTGTCAAAGTTGATACTTCTTTATTAAAATTGAGATTTGGATTGTTTCTGAGTCAATTTATATGATAAAGGTTTGCCGCTCAAGTTTTTTTGATTGTTTTAAAGTGTAGACAAGGTGGCCACAGGTCTGGAAATCTGAGAAAAGTCGGGGAATTTGGTTGAGTTAGGGAAAAGTCAGAGATTTTGAACAAAAAATTCAAAAATCAGGGTATTTCTGTAAGAACAGGCGGGTGTCTGCCATACCTGGACAAATCTGGAAATGTCAGGGAATTTTGTTGAGAGTGCCTAATTTTTTTTTAATTTGCAATATAAAATTGAATAACAATTATTCTTAATTTTTAAAATTAGTTTTATATTATAGAATTATATTATAGTTTTATACTACCGTATTCAAATATTTTATTGAATTTTGTTTTTGAATTAATTCTTTGAACTGAAAATTTCACTATTTTATTTTTGGTTGAAAATTCTTGTATTTTGTTGAAAATTCGTTCTTTTTGGTAAAAAAATTAACCCTTTCTTGAAAATTCTTTTTATGTGAAAATTTGACAGTTTGTTAGAAATTTTTCATTCTTGTGACTAAAAAATGTTCTTAGTTGAAAATTCAAGTCATTTTGAAATGTTGTCTTTTATGGTCGAATTCAACTGTTTTTGATTTAAAAAAATATATTTCTTGTTTGACGTATCAACTACTACATTTTTTGTTTAGAATTCATATTTTTTAGAATGAAAAGTTATTACTTTGTTGAAAATTAAACACTTATGTTCAAAGTTAATTTTAGTTGTTGAAGATTCATAATTTTAATTGAAAAATGTGCTATTTTTTTTAATTCGTTTTTCTTGGTTGATAATTAATTTGATTTGGTTGAAAATTCAATTATTCAAGTTAGAGATTTAACATTTTAGTTGAAAACTCATTTTTTTTAGTTGAAAATGCGTGTATTTTGGTAGAATTATATCTCCTTGGTTGAAAATTCATCTTTTTGGTTAAAAATTCAACTATTCCGGTTAAAAATTTATCATTTTAGTTTTAAAATCATATTTTTTGTTTAAAATTCAACTATTCGAGTTGAATATTCATCATTTTAATTACAAATTCATCAGTTTCTTTGAAAATTAGTTTTTTCAACTGGAAATTTTACTATTACATTTTTGGTTGAAAATGCATCTTTTTTAGTTAAAAATTCAACTATTGTGTTGAAAATTAAATTATTTTGTTGAAAAACTGTATTTTTTGGTAGAAAATTAATTTTATTGTTTGAAGACTAATCTTGTTTCAAAAATTTATCTTTTTGGCTGAAAATTCATCTATTTAATTTTTGGTTTTTGACCTTTTTCAGTTCGAACTTCAACTATTTGTTAGAAAATTGATCTTTTTTGGTTGAATGTTCAACTATATGGTTGAGAATTCATGTATTTTGTTGAAAGTCATCTTTTTGGTAGAAAATTAACCTTTTTGGTTGAAAATTCAACTGTTTGGTTAGAAATACATCTATCTTGTTGAAAATGCAATATTTTTACTTGAAAAGCTTGAAATTTGTAGCTATTTAAATTGAATTTAATGAAGTACATACACTAATTTCATTTAATCCGCACTTAAATTCGCATTTAAGAATATATTGTAATATAATTTGTCAAATCTTTCTAAATTAAACATGTTTATTTAATCCCTAGAAATGAAAAAAATACGTTGTTTATAATAAACTCGCGAAATTGAATACATATTCTGAGTCGATTGTTTTGAAAAGTAAGAAATATTTGAATGGCTCCGTACTATGAAATGTTATACCTGGAAAAAACTTTAGATACGTGGAAAAAACCTCAGATACCTGAAAAGAACCTGGAGTTGTCAGGGAATTTTGTTCCAGGATTTGAGTAGACACCCTGAAGAAGCACAAAGTTTCGAAAGATTTGAAAGGCTTATAAATATATAAAAGTCTATTTTAAGAAGATATGGAACGTTTTTATACGACCTATAATAAGTTTTTTCGGAATTTTAAAAGATTCGAAGGGATTTTATAAGATTTCCGAGAATTTGAATGATTTAAAGAGATTTTAAAAGCTCACAAGGTATTTGAATAACTTTTTCAGATTTCAAAAATATCAAATTTCATAGAAATTGACGGTATTTTATAATATTTTAATAGATTTCAATGCATTTATTTTTAAGCAGTTAATTTTTAAGATTTTAAGATATTTCAAACAAAGTATCTAGGCTCACCGAAAATATTTGTGCAACACTCATCGAAATTTAAAATAATTTTAAAGATTTTTGGGTAATTAAAAAAATTCCCATGAATTTTCAAGAACTTAAAAAAAATTTAAGGGATTTTAACACATTTTAAAGGATTTTAAATATTTGAAGACTTTTAAAAGTTTCCAAAGAATTTTTATTGATTTCAATAATTTGAATTTATTTCAAAGGATTTGAAATATTTTAGGGTATTTTAAAAGATTGCAATGCCTTTTCAAGAGATTAAAAAAAAATTATTTCCAACGATTTTAATGATTGTAAGGGATTTGTACTTCGCATGCGATTGCAAAAAATTTCTTAGAATTTCGGAAGATATTATAAGATCCGAGGATTTCATTGATTTTATGGGATTTTAAAAAGTTTTGAGGTATTTTAATAAATTATCTAGGATTTCAGAAAATATCAAATTTCGTAGAAGTTCACGGGATTTTATAATATTTTAATGAATTTCCAAGAATTATTCACTAGAAGTGAAGAATGTCGTAGGGTTTCAAAGGTTTGAAGAGATTTTCAAATCTGTTTGCAATTAATTTGAATTCATTTGGAATTCACCCTAATTTCTTAATAATTAATCCTGAATTATTTTTATTTCTTCGGAATTCTCGTGCATTTTTTTATTTCGCTTGAATTCATCTAAATTCAATCAATTCAATGGATTTTTTAAAATTCATCTTGGAAGTCTTTTAATCTTACCTTGAATTTTTAGGCATTTAATCAAATTCTTTTAAATTCCCTTGAATTTTTAAAAACTCAGTTCAAAGTTACTGAGTTCAATGAATTTTTTCATACTTTGGAATTGATTTCAATTCACTTGAATTTTTTTTAACTCGCCTTGAATATTTACGAATTTTAATAGATTCTTCTCATTTCCCTTAATGTCCTCTAAATTTACTCCAGTTTTACTGAAATCAATGGATTTCAATGGATTCAATGGATCAAATGTGCAAATTTAATACCTATTTAGTTTCAAGAGCTTGAAGTTTACATTTTCAGATACTTTTTAAATTATTTAAACTACTTGTAAACGGCTGCTACGCATGTATCGTTTTGTAATTAAATAAATTTGTATAGATTTTAAAAATCCGTAAAGTTAAGAATTTAACAATTTATCGTTTTAACTACTTGAATAAAATACAATTAGAGGCTTTATTATTCGTATAGTTATTATTCGTATGGTTATAGGAGTGATTAGACATCCAAAGGTTTTTCAAGAACTTCGCATATCAACGGAAAAATTATAATCTTGATTTGCAAAACGAAAGAGAAGTTATTTTCATTCGTAAATTATAGTTTAATAAATTGCATATGCATTCCACAATTAAAATATATAAAATTCTAATCAAGTAAACAAAAATGGTGAAAATCTGAAGTATACAACCGCAGCAATTGTAAAGACATTTTATTTCAATTCTAAAGAAGTATAAGTTAATTTTCAGATTTTAAATTATAATTTGGGCGACCTATTAAAAATGAAAAATGATACACGATTTTTGTTTACTTCTGAGTGAAATCTAAAAATACTTCTCAAATTTTCTGTTGAAAAGGAAGCGACACTTTGAAATTTTATTTCGTTACTGTAAACAAACAGAATTGAAAAATCACTTTTATTTAGTGTCTCGAAAAAGAATGAAAATTTTCTTACTATTATTTTCATAATATATATAGTTCCCAATTTTAATATTTCTCTCCTTTTTCAGAATTCATCGAAGTTGGCAAACCTGCCAGGGCTTTAGACACCTTACAAGAAGTCTTCCGCAACAAAAAATGGACATACAGCTGGTCCGAGTCGGTCCTCGAACCGATCATGTTCAAATACCTGGACCTTTGCGTGGAACTGAAAAAGTCCCACATTGCCAAAGAGGGTCTTTTCCAGTACCGGAACATGTTCCAATCCGTCAACGTCGGAAGTTTAGAGAACGTAATCCGCGGTTACTTACGCATGGCAGAAGAAAAAACAGAGGCTGCCAGAAAACAAAGTCAGCAAGCAGTGATCGACATCGACGATCTGGACAACCTGGCAACCCCCGAAAGTATTTTATTATCCGCCGTAAGCGGTGAGGACGCTCAGGATAGAAGCGATCGCACTATCTTAACTCCCTGGGTGAAATTTCTCTGGGAATCGTACTGCCAATGTCTAGAATTGCTGAGGACCAACGCTCATGTCGAGACCCTCTATCATGACATCGCACGCATGGCCTTCCAATTTTGTCTCGAGTACAGCCGCAAGACTGAATTCCGCAAACTCTGCGAAAAACTCCGCAAACACTTGGAAGACATCTGTAAACTTCCGCCGCTCGTTTCCAATGTCTCAATTAATAAAGCTGAAACTCAGCAACTCAATCTCGAGACTCGTCTAAATCAACTCGACTCTGCAATCCAAATGGAGCTTTGGCAAGAAGCCTACAAAGCCATTGAGGATATCCACGGACTCATGAATCTCTCCAAGAAGATGCCAGTACCAAAAACTATGGCCAATTACTATCAAAAACTCGCCATGGTTTTCTGGAAAGCCGGAAACTACCTGTTCCACGCCGCAGCTTTGTTGAAACTCTTACAATTGTCTCGCGATATGAAGAAAAACATGTCCCCCGAGGAACAACAGCGTTTGGCAAACAGAGTTTTACTCGCCACTTTATCAATCCCATTGCCGTCGGCTCATCCTGAGTTTGATCGCTTCATCGAAACTGACAAGAGCCCACAGGAAAAGGCTCAGAAACTTGCAGTTCTCTTGGGACTTACACAACCTCCAACTCGAGTTTCTTTACTAAGGGACATTTGTCGCTTGAACGTTCTTAACCTTGTTTCCCCGCAACTCCAGAATCTCCACTCCTGGTTGGAGGTCGATTTCCATCCCTTGGATCTTTGCAGCAGAGTAGACACCGTCATCCAGACTCTCCAGACTGACGAAACGAGTCCCTTGGCACAGTACATTACTGCTCTTCAGGACGTAACCCTCGTTCGTCTCGTGCACCAGGTCTCGCAGGTCTATCAGTCGATCCAGCTAGCTCGTCTTCTAGAACTTGCAAAGTTCACGACCGATTTTCATCTAGAGCGTCTTCTCGTTGACTGTGTGAGGTACAACGACATGCAAATAAGAATCGATCATAAGAAGAATAGCATCCACTTCGGCGTGGATCTTTCCGAGGCTCAGAGGGAAGACCATCCCGATGGTCCTGTTCTCCAAGCCATGCCGTCGGAGCAAATCCGTTGTCAGTTGATCAACATGGCGAAAGTACTTCATCGTTCCATCAACGTGATCAACCCGAACAAGAAGAAATTGGAGCGCGAGAAGCTGAGAAATGTGATGGTGAACCATTATCACGAGACGAAGGTGAAGGAGCACCAGAGGATCTTGGGAAGACACAAAATCATCGAGGAGAGAAAGGAGTACATCGAGCACATCAACACCGTGCGAGAGGAAGAAGAATTGCGTCGTCAGGAAGAAATCCAAAGACAGGTCATGCTCGCAGAGCAGAAACGACTCGACCTGGAAAGAGAAGAGAGGGAGAGAAAGCGTCACCAGAGTGAGATTCAGCAGATCAAGGACCGACACTTGAAGGAGAAGATGCAGCAGATCTCTCAGACGAGTCACGGGCAGAAGGTGCTCAAGAAACTTGATGAAGATGATATCAAAAAACTTGATGCTGAGCAAATCGCTGCTCGCGAAGCTGAGGAGCTGCAGAAGGAAAGAAGAGAAACACAGCAGAAGCTCAAGTCCCAGGAGAAGAAGGTTGATTACTTGGAGCGGGCAAAGAGAATCGAGGAAATTCCGCTCCTGGAGAAGGTCATGGAAGAGAAGATGGAGTTGGCTAAGCAGAGATGGGAGCAGCAGGAACAGGAGAGAATTCAAGCAGCCATTGAAGAACGGGAACAGGCTGTCGCGACGAGAGAACGCATGGCTAGGATGAAGGAAGATCATGATAGTTTCCTGGAGAGAATTCTCGCTGAGAGAAGAAGTATTTATTTGGAGAAGTTGAGGGACTTTGAGAAGAAGTTGAATGAGGCGAGAGCAAAGAGATTGTTGGAGAGGAAAATTCAGAGGAAGGCTGAGAGGAAAGCTAATTGGCTGAGGGAGAGACATGAAGCTGCGGAGAGGAAGCGCTTGGAGATGTTGAGAATTAGACAAGAGGAAGAGAGAAAGATATTGGAGGAGGAAAGAGCAATAAGGGAGGAAGAGGAGAGGAAGAAACGTGAGGAAAGGGAGGCGAAAGAAGCAGAACATCAAGCTAAGTTGGACCATATTGCGGAGATCACTAGAGCTAAGAATGAAGAAATTGAGCGGAAATTGGAAGAGCAGAGACAGAAGGATAGGGAAAGTACCAGAGAGAAGCCGGATCTTTGGAGACGAGGAGGAGAGCGAATTGAGAGAGGTGGTGATAGAATTGAAAGAGGTGGTGATAGAATTGAAAGAGG
>CAKNXH010001364.1:177979-190660 GCA_932178445.1 Andricus quercusramuli
AGAGGTGGTGATAGAATTGAAAGAGGTGGTGATAGAATTGAAAGAGGTGGTGATAGAATTGAAAGAGGTGGTGATAGATTTGAAAGAGGTGGTGATAGAGGAGAGCGAGGAATGGAGAGAGATAGATTCAACAGGGATGGTCTTCCTAGATCAGGTAAAAATGCCTTTCATATGTACTTTTATTTGAAGGAATTGGACTAAAGAGACGTATAAATGAGGCTAAGATTTTTTTTGACGAGAATATAATCGGTCAGTTTTGTAATTTATATGTTTGCCTTTTTTTTTAAGCGGATACGGGATCCTCTTGGCGAACAGCAAGAACTGCTGCTGCAGATGGTCCGAAAGATGATTGGAAACGAAATGATTCTGACGATAGTCGGTTCAGAAGTCGACGTGAAATTCCTGCTAGAGAAAACGACGATGATGGGTATGATATCTTAAATTTTGTCTAGCTTTGTTTACTCAACGTTTTTTTACATTTGACTGATGTACTTTCAGTTTTTTACCTAATATACCTTAAATCGAGAATTCTGATCCTTTTCCCAATTTTTTTTCACAAAGGTTGGATTGATTTTGTAAGAATCATAAACAGAAATGTTTGATACTAGCAAACAAGACGCTTTCAAATAAAATGTCTGTAATTTCAATTTATAATTATACTTTTGAATATGCAATTGTAAATCAGTTTAATTTTTGAGGTCTTCAAACTAAAGTTTTTTTACTTGAAAAGCAAAGAAGTAAAAAATGTGCTTCGCAAAATAAATTTTTTTTTTTTTTTTAAATTAAGGTTTCTTTTTTTTTACTGATAGAAAGAAGCTTAGGATAACTCTTTTAATGTAAATATAAAAAAAATGGCCTTTCCATTACAGTTACTATAATGTTCCTTTTGCTCTTTATATTAAATATATGCCTGATTAATGATCTGGAAAAATGTTAGATAGTCGGGAATAGACCATAATTTTTTTTTAGACCAACCTGAAATATTTTAGATTTATATTGAGAATTTGATTGCTAAGAATTTTTAATTCTCCCGAATCGATAATAGTGTAAAATTCAAATACATATTAAAAATGTAAAGACAATGTCACTATTAAATCTTTCCAAATTGCCAAATTTGATATTAAAAACCTTGATTTGTTTTATATTTAATAATTTTTTATTTAAATCTCCTAAATTATTTGGTTTCAATTTAAGTCCGTTTTAAATTTAATAATTTTAGATTTAAATACTTTAAATTATTTGGTTTCAATTTTTAACGTTTTGAAGGATTTGTAATGAAATAATTTTGAATGAAAGATGAGATGATTTTAGAACTAGGCATCGAAAATTGAATGATGTTTTATTTGAAAATGCTTAAAAATATTTAAAATTTAGAACTCGAATTTTCAAAAAAATTTGAATTGGAGGGTTTAAAATTGTATAATTTCAAAAATTGAAATCATACCGATCTTGTTCTGTATTTTTGTTCTTTTCCATGTTACGTCTTAAAATTTATTGGAAGATTTCGAGAATCAATAATAATATTGAATGAAAAATTAAATGATTTGAAATTAAAAAGTATAATATTGTGTTGTTTTACTAGAAATACATAGAAATAGAACTATCTGAAATTGATACCTCAGTAATTGAATGATTTCTTTGATTTTGAATGATTGCAGTTTTAGAGTTCTGAATTTTTTATGTTGAAGGCTCAATTTTAAATTGTAAATTATACATTATTATATTTAATTGATAAATAAATTAATATTGAATTATAAATTAATTTTATAATCTTTTGAAATCTTTGTGAAATCTTCGAAATTTTTTAGAAATCTTTGAATTTTTCAGTCCCAAACGCGAGATTCCCGTAGATGATGATGCCGATGTAAGGAAAAAGGTCGAACCCACACGCGATGATACAGAAAAACGCTTCCAAAGAAGAGACTTCAGCAAATTGGTAAATTTCGTACATTTCCCCTTGTAATTATGTTTATAGTATGTGGTATCAAGGCAAAAGTTAATTATTTTTTATATTAATTTCCAGGCTGCTGGTGGTGGTGGTGGTGGCGGCGGATCATGGCGCGATAATGTAGGAGGACCAGGTCGTGATCCACCTCCTCGACGAGGAATCGATGATCGTGATAATCGGGATTCGCGTGACTCGCGAGATTTACGGGACACACGTGACTCACGAGATTCACGGGACATTCGTGACTCACGAGATTCACGGGACGAACGTCCAAGAATGGGTGAAAGACGTCCTTTCAGAAATGAAGAACCATCTCGTGGTGACGCTGGGGGTGGAGGAGTGAGCAGCTGGAGGTCTGCTAGAGCCGCAGAGGCAGCAGCGAAAGAGAGTTCTAAGGAAATTAAACGCGAAGAGAGGTAAATTTTCTTCACTAAATCAAAAAAATGTCTAGAGTCTTAGTTGCGAATTAAGGAGGAACATGTGGTTTTTCAAAGCTAGTTAAAACAAAATTGTATACACAAAAATGCCTAGAAAACTTGCTAAATAAAAGCAACAGCTAAAAAATTGTACGTCCTAACATTTCAACCAAAAATTTAAAAAATAAAACATTTATTATCATTTATTTTATTCAAAGTATTATATTACTATTTAACAGTTACAATATTCTAATTTCAAATTATGTTAAATTTCTTTAAAAAATCACACTTCTCATTGTACCAAAAGGAAATTTTGCAGACATGACCTATAATAATTCCAATACGAATGAACAAGAAAATACTTTTTCACTGTCATAAGGTCATAATTATGCACTAAAATATTTCCGCAATAGCTTTGTGCATCTGTACATTTAATTTAATTAATATAACTATAAATAAAATTAAACGGATTTTGGGAGCAATTTGACTTCATTTTTCCCACCAAATTCGCGTCATCATGCAACGGTACCAAATTGCACGTCAATTTTCGTTAACATGTTCAGTTTAAACACCACTTCAAAATTAATTATTATACAGGCATCCTTGTCCGTCCCCCTTTATCTCCTTAAATTAAAAAAAAAATCCCCTAAAACAACTAAAATTTAGAATTTTGACCTAATTATACCCTCTGCCCTCTTTTTTGACAAAGTTTCGATTCATTCTTTTTAGAATCATAAATAGAAATGCAAGAGATCATAAAAAAGTCGCTTGTTAAGGGAATCTTTTTGATAATACAAATTAAAAATATTTCCTAAACGATTTATTTGTTAATTTTGTAGATTTGAAGGCCATCATCCACAGCGAAGAAATCGCTAACGGTTAAATCGTAAAGCTAAACCTGAAAGATGAATAAATTCTGTAGTTACAAGTCAAAAACATCTTTATAGAGGCAACATGCTTCACAGGTCAAAATGTTATAAAAGCAGGGGAAATACGGAGATTTTTTACGAAAATAGGGGAATAAATTCTGTTAAGTAAAATAAATGTTGGCACTGTTAAATTCAAATTGAAATGCTTTGAATTCTTAAAATTACAAGTAAAAAACTGCATTTTCAACAAAATAAACGGAATTTTTACGAAATAGTTGAATTTTCAAAAAAGACTTAAATTTTCAACCAAAAAAGATTTCAAATTTTAAATCAAAACAGCTGAATTCATCAGAGGAATACAAATTTTCAACAAAATAGTTGATTTTTCAACAAAAAAGTTAATTTTCAACCATATCGTCGAATTTTCTACCAGAATATTTGAACTTTTAACCAAAAAAGACGAATGTTTAACAAAGTAGGTACATTTCAATTCAAACAAATGAATAATGTTTAAGAAAGGAGTTGTATCGACCCTCAGTTAAAATAATATTTGGATGTTGTTGGTGAAATTAGCTTGAGGGTCACAAAAAATATAAATCAATTTATTATTGAGTCAGACGTTTCGGCCTCGATTATGGGCCCTCATCAGTGATTTATTTCTTATAAATTCATAAGAAGGAGGTTGAAATTAGTGAATGAGATAATTCAAAACTTTTACAAAACTGTACTTTTTTCGTTTACGCTTTTTAGAAACCTTTTTTTTACCTATCTCCCAAGGAATGTCGGTTTCTAAAAAACGTAAACGAAAAAAGTACAGTTTTGTAAAAGTGTTCAGTGATCTAATTAATTTTTTAAAAGTGTTGAATAATCTCATTCACTAATTTCAACCTCCTTCTTATGAAGTTATAAGAAATAAATCACTGATGAGGGCCCATAATCGAGGCCAAAACGTCTGACTCAATGATAAATTGATTTATATTTTTTGTGACCCTCAAGCCAATTTCACCATCAACGTCCAAATATTATCAAAGAAATGAATTTTTGACTAAACTGACGAATCTTCAATCAAAATATTAATTTGATTAATTTATTCATTCAAAAGAGGTGACTCTTGAACAAAATGGTTGATTTTCAACAAAAAATTCAGTTAAGAAAGAAAAGAAATTTTGACTACAATATTGAATTTTCAATAACCAAAAAATATGAAATTTCTACCAAAAGAGATGGATTTTGAAACCAAAAAGACGAATTTTTAACCAAATAGATGAATTTTCTACAAAACAGTTGAATTTTCAACCTGAGAATATGAAATTTCATCAAAAACGTTCATTTTCAAACAATCAGTTAAATTTTCAACCCAAAAAGTAAATTTATAACAAATTGCATACATTTTAAACTAAACGGTTTGAACAATGGATGTGATGTTAATGAACATTTGATTTGATTGATTTTTAGTTTATATTTTTTTCGCTTCTAAAATTTGTAAACTAAATAGTTGAATTTTTGAATTTTCAAACAACCAGTTGAATTTTCAACAAAATAGTTAAATTCTCAGTTAAAAAATTCATTTTTGAAAAAAACGAACTTAAAAATAAAATTATGAATCTTGAACCGAAAAAAATTGAACTTTAAAGAAAGTTCAAGTTTCAACTAAGGAGTTGAATTTTCAACGAAAGATTAATTTAAAACAAAACAGTTGCAATTTTAACAAAAATAATTCATTTTCGGTCATAAAGACAAATTTTCAACAAAATAATTGATATTTGAACATAAAAAATTAATTTTCCAGGACATCGTAAAATTTTCGAACCGGAAATCTATTTTTTTTACAAAACAGTTGAATTTTCAACAAAAAGAAAAAAAAAACTTCATTAAAAAATGTTAATCAGTTTGTTGAATTTTCGAGTCAAAAACACGAATTTTCAACAAAATAGTTGAATTTTCAACCAAGAAATGTGACTTTTTAACAAAATTGTTGAATTTTTAACCAAAAATTGAATTGTAGACTTTTCAACCGAAAAGAATGAACTTTCATACAAAAATAGTTGGATTTTCTTAATGGTTTCTATTAATTCAGTTCACTTTTAAGTTGAAAAACGAGAAAAAGAGGGGAATAGAGAAAAGACTGTGAAGCCTGCAATAAATAAATAGGATTTTTGATAATTTATAGACTAAAAAATAACATTTAAAATGAACAATAAATTTCATTTTTAATACTTTTAAAATATTTGGTTGGAAAACTGGATTTTGCTTAAAAAGTAAATCTAAGTTTTAATTTCGGACACAAATTTGTGACACTATTTTTTATCTTTGAAGTGAGTACGAGGCCTGCAAATAAGATGAATTCTCAACAAAAAATATAATAGTAGACTTTTCAACCGAAAAGAATTTATTTTCTAAAGAAACCATTTTAATATACATATGAGGAAACAAAAATAGGGAAAGTAGGGTTTTCAAGTAGCTATTTTTTTTCAAAGATTACTGAAAAAAATGTTCAACAAAAAAGTAACTAGAAAACTTGCTAATGAAAATGCGCCATTTTTATCTATAAACATTTTTAATAATAAATGAACTCCACCTCTAACCCCGGTTTTCATAAAAAAAATTTCGAAAAATATCCTAGAATTGTAGTACTCAAACGCCCTGATCCTTGTATTATACTCTTATATTAATCTGTCGTGAGTTTTCAGTTTATTAATTTTTATAACTTTTAGAAAGAGCCTGCTACACTTTCATAAGTTTTCTAATTAGATTTCTTAGACTTTAGAATAGAAATCTCCTATGTATATGATTCTGCTAGGTTACGTCTATAAGAAACAATGTTTATTTAAAAACTTATATTTCCTACAAAATGTGATAAAGCGTTCTTATATTTTAGAAAATGATGCGTAATTAATACAAGTTAAGCATATTTCAAGAGCATTAAAAAATCTTGGATTTTACTCATTGCATGTTCCTCCTTCATGCCAAGTATTGGAATATCCTTCTTTTTAAACTATTAATTTAACTTGTTACAGGAAAGATATTCCAGAACAAGAAGATGATGGCTGGTCCAAAGTAGCACGTCGTTAATCCCATTTTAAAAAGTAACCTTGTTTTTTATATTTAATGGAGACACTTATGTACGTCTTTAGATTGAAAGCTCCACTCAAAGATTTGATCATTTGACGTGGAGTAGCTTCTTTATCTTGTAAATCATCTTATTTTTCCAATAGTATCACGAAACTATTAATAAGGGAACTTGGCGAAAAAGATTCTAATCGCGAATGCGATATGTGCACTTTTTAATTTCCTTTTTGTATTATACATCAGTGTCACACTCGTCAATAAGTCCATCGACGATTCGCGCTTTTTTCTATCGAGTATAGTGGAGATTTTTTTTCCGGAATTTTGAGGACACTGCAGGTTAAAGCAGTCACTGTAAGAGCAGTTAAAAGGCTGCGTTGTTAGAAATTATATAAAAATATCTACTAATGGACTTCGATGCTCTCAGAATAAGAGAGCTTGAAATTGTCTTAACGCCAATAAAGTTCTCTGGTATCTTAAGTTCATATTTTTTAAAACGTTTTCCCTTTTATTCCGCGTGAGTCACGGACACTTTGAATTTTGCGGCCCTTTTCCAACGTTTATTAATACATAATTCCTCCTTTTCCCCCTTAATTTTGAAAAATCTTCTAAAAAACTTTCAATTAAGCATTTTGACCCAATTTTTCCCCTTTTTATAAGTTTTTTATTCATTTTTTAAGAATCGTTAACAGAAATTCAAGACAGAAAACGAAAGGCTTTAAAAGAGATTCTTTTTGATGAAACCAATTTAAAATGAATGTAGGAACTAATATTAAATTCCAAATTAAAACGCTTCAAATTCCTACTATTTCAAGTCAAAAAAAGTATTCCATTTTGAACAAAATAGATTAATTTTTAACCTAATATTTGAATTTTGAACCAAAAAGATAAATTTTGAACTAAGAAGATGATTTTTTTTACCAAAAAAGACGAATTCACAACGAAAAATATCATATTTGATATTTCAAACGTAAAAGGGTTTTATTTTAAATCAAATACAGTTGAATTTATCAAAAACCAGCCAAATTTGTAATAAAATAGTTAAATCCAAAAAAGAAGATTAATTTTTAACCAAGCAGTTGCATGTTCAACCAAAAAAGATTAAATTTATACCAAAAGAGATGAATTTTCAAACCACAAGGACAAATTTTCAACAAAACAGTTGAATTAAAAAAAAGATTTTGAAGTCAGAAATTATGAATGATCAACAGTAAAGGTACATTTCAACCATATTGTTATTTTTCCACGAAATTGTTTTATATTTATGCCAAAAAGACGAATTTTTCATAAAACACTTTAATTTTTCACCCTAGATTATAAATTTTCAATAGTAAAGTTAATTTTTAACCAGATTGTTGAATTTTCAAGCCAAAAAGACGAATTTTATACAAAGCAGTTGAATTTTCAATCGTCGTTTTGGTTTTAATCATGAAAAATGACATTCCAAATAAAGAAATTAAATTTTTGGATGCAACCTTATTGTCTTACGAGACACGTGATTAGAATGTGTCCGTTAAAGCTGAAGGAGCTTTCACAAAAGAGAATTCACAATCACTCAGTTTCAGTTGTTAATGGTTTGACCTTTCATTTAAAAAGTCTTATGCAAAAATGTGGGGGGTGTACAATAACCGAGCGCGAGGCGCTTGGAAAATAATTCATTAAAATCAACTCGTCTCGAATCAACACATCTTTTCTATTCTCGCATCCATTTTTAATTATGTTCATGAAAAAAGTTTTACTATAAAAAACCGTTTTTTTTAATATTATGCGTTACCATAGCTTCCTTACTGTTCAATAAAATGTATCAACATTGTAGGTCAATCGATTCGTCTCGAATCAACACATCTTTTTCTATTCTCGTATCAACTTTAAATTATGAGAATGAAAACATTTTATTATAAAAATCGATTTTTAATATAATATAAATGATCATAACTTCTTTACTCTTTAAAAAAATGTATTAATATTGTAGGTCAATCGATTCGTCTCGGACCAAGGAATCTTTTGCATTCTTGGATCAACTTGGAATTATGTTGATGGAAAAAGTTTTATTATAAAAAACTAAAAAAAGAAAAACACTAAAAATGAATATTTTTAATAATCCTTTGGTCAGTTTCAAGATAATAGTTGTGAAAATAAGCCCTCCAAATTTCAGCAATTTATTTGCAACTGTTTTCAAGTTATCGGTATCTAACAATCGGTTGAAATAGTATATTATGCACCTAGGGGAAGAAAAAGTGCCTCTTCCCCTTGGCGCATGCGATGTTTCTTATAACAAATGGATGATTTCAGACATTTTTCGAAGTACAGTCATGATTTCAGTCCATATTAGATTTTGGATAAAGAAGCATGAAATTGATGTCAATTTATTCCAAATCATCAAAAATTTAATTAAAAAAATTGCCGGAAATTTTTGATAATTTACAGTAATTTGAGAGGTGATTTATGGTAACTTACTATAAATTGCCCAAAATTCAATTTACAAATGTCTATAATTTCGCGGAAATTTATGCAAATTTTCGGTCATTTATGGTAATTTCACAGGTAAATATAGTAACTTACCATAAATTACCCAAAATTAATTTTTACAAATTCCATAAATTTCCGGAAATTTTTGATAATTGACGATCATTTATGGCAATTTTACCGGTAAATGTGGTAAATTACCATACATTGCCAAAAATTAATTACCAAAACTTTTCATAAATTTGCTGAAATTTATGGATATTTTCAAAAATTGAACGCGTAAAATCAAAAAGTGATTCATAACGAATTTGTAGATTTTTTTTGGGTGCACAACTTTTGTCTAAACAAATTTTTCTCACATTGCATTGTTTGGCCGCAAAATGGAATTTTTGATTCTTAATTATTTTTTGTGTGATCAAAATTTGAGTTTTTGATTTTTTAAGAAAATTCCAAAATTTGTTATGATAATGTTGTAGAGTTGTCAAAAAATAACGTTTTTATTTTTTTGACTTTTTTTCATATCGTGCATTTTCTGGCTTGAAAAGTTAATTTTCGTTTTTGTTTTTGGATTTTGGAAATGTTTGAAATCTGATAATTTTTTTTCGATCGAAAAATGTTAGGGTTAAATGTTCGAATTTCCGAGTACTTCGAATAGCCGTCCATAGAATAAAAAAAAATGGTCTTAAAACTTTTGAAAATGTTCTAACTTTTCGACTTTTCATCCAAAATAGATGATTAACGAACTCAATCTTCCTTTTTGGCCTCTTAAACTGTATGCCATAGCACAACTCAATCCGATAAGTCTTTAAAAAGATATCCGGTATACAGCCGACGACGACAACGACAGACACCGACGTAAAAACTTTTTTTTTATGACTCAAGGAGCCTCAAAACGTCGATATTTGATAAAATCCGCGAAAGTCCTTTTTCACGTAAAACGAATACCTTCTCATTGAGATGAGAATGTAAAAGTTCTAAGAAATACCAAATTCCGAATTTCGAAAATTTACAGTAATTTTAGACCCCTGAGTCAGAAAAAATAGTTTTTACAAAATGTGTGCCTGTCGGTCTGTCTGTTGTCTGTGGTCGAAAAGACAGGTCAAGTTCGTTAACCAGCCTTCTAGTGCCAATATTTATGGTTTTAAGAATAGAAAATTAAACTGAGAAACGTAATAATTCAACTTTCTCACGAAGCAAGGATGCGTATTTTTTGTTCGAAACGTAAAAAATTACATTGAAAATAAACAAATTAATGTTTTGGAAAAAGTACGCAAAGTGCGATAAAATGTTAATTAACAAAATTGTTTTTCTGTAGGATGCGCACTTTTTTTAATAATAAAAAACATGAAAATGAAAATACGTATGTTTCGATACCAATGGATATTATGAATTGTAATAATATACATTTATTAAAATGATACATTTGTCAGGGTAGCTGCGAGAATAAAATATAATGCAAAATAAAAAAAAAAATTTAAGTAATCATGATAAATAAAATTTGTACATTATTCTGCAATATCTGAATAAGAAATCCTAGGCCGAGGTGCATACATAAATAATGTAATATGCATTTGATATAATAGTGCTGAACATAATGTAGAAAAGTTCACAATTGGGCACAAAATCGAGTGAGAACTACGAGACACGTGATGAGAATGTTATCGTTAATGCCGAAGGAGGTTTAACAAAAGAGAATTCACAATCACCAAGTTACAGTTGTCGATGCTTTGACCTTTAATTTTAAATGGTCTCTACACAAATGTGGGGGAAATACAAAGAACGAGCGCGAAGCGCGAGAAACAACAGTTGTACGACCTAGGCGCGCTCAAGCCTGCACAGCGGGCAAATTTTTTGAGTGTATTTTTGTGCTAAAAAATCTCACACATGTGCATACAAATTGTAACCCGCAAATTATACAGATAATTTTATTAACGCTCTTTTGATCTCCTTGCTTTTGAAGACCCATAAAATCCCCATCTTCCCACAAAATGTGCCCCATGGGCCCCCGGGCGGGGGGGGGGGGCGCAAAAAGTGGTGGCAAATTGTCTACGTTGTATATAGATGGCCCCATACAAAATTTGATTTGTCTGATTTGTCATTGCATTTTAAAAAAATTGTGTATTTATTGTAAATTTCTATTTTTAAATTAATCAAAATAAAAACTTCAGTTTGTCTATTATTCAAAAAATCACTTATGCTTCCTCTATGAGGAAGCAAATACATTTGATAACGGAAAGCAAAGTGCTCGTGAAATGAGCACCATATAATTATAAATGCAAACAAAAAGTGGAAACAATTGAGATCGAATTCACAGGAAGTTTAACTAAATTGTTGTATTTTCAAGCTAAAAGGCTAATTTTCTACAAATCAGTTGAAGTTTCAATCCTAAATTATGATTTTTTAACAGTAAAATTAATTTTCAACTAAATTGTTGGATTCAAAAAGCTAAAAAGAAGATTTTTCTACAAAACAGTTGAGTTTTCAACAAACAAATTCATTGTTAAACAAACAGTTGAATTTTTAACAGTAAAGTTAATTTTCAACCAAATTATTGTATTTGCAAGCGAGGAAGACACATTTTCTACAAAAGAGTTCAATTACAGATTTCGACGTTAAGAACGTAACTGTTTCAATTATAAAGCATTAGTAGTCAAACAAATGTAAAGGTTCGATTGAAACTTTATAAACTATTTTTTATTTTAAAATAACTTCCAATTATTAGATTCATGTTTGCACGCTTTCATTAAATTTTAAATTCTCCTTAAAAATATTTTAATTTGTATATGAAAATGATGAATTTTTATGTATAAAGAACAACTGAACAATTGATAATTCGAAAGAAATTCGAATAAGTTGAAGAGATATTTAAAAGATTTAAAAAAAATCAAAATTAATTTGAAACTCTAAATACTTTCAAATGGTTTAAAACAAAATGTAGGTTTATGCTGATTTCGAACAAAAAATGTAGACGTTTTTTACGAATTAGGAAAGGTTTCAAAAGAATAAAAAAGTTTTTTGAAGATTCCTAGGAAATTCGAAAATGATCTTTTATTTTCAAACATTTATTTTAAGAGAGTATTTAAATATATTTCAAACAATTTCCGAAATTCTAAAAAAATCTGAAATATTTTGAGGCAATTTTTTTAATTTTGCAGGATTAAAAAAAAATGGAGGAAAAATTCGAATTGTATTAAAAGATATTTAGAAGTTTTGAAAAAATATCAAAATGATTTAAAATCTAGGAAGATTTCAAATAATTTAAAACAAAATGTAGAATGTGAAAGCTTTTTAAGAATTGTAAAAGGTTTCAAAAAAATAAAAAAGTTTTCTGAAATTTATGGAAATTATGAAAAAAAATCTGGAAGATTTTAAGGCAATTTTTTTAATTTGGCAGGATTAAGAAAAATGAGGAAAAATCCGAATTATTTTAAAAGATATTTAGAAGTGTTGAAAAAAATGAAGATTGTTTAAAAATATACAGATGTCAAATTTTTTTAAACAAAATGTAGATTTGTGCAGATTTTGAAGAAAAAATGTAGAAGCTTTTTAAGAATTGTGAAAGGTTTCAAAAGAATAAAGAAGTTTTCTGAAGATTCCTAGGAAAATTGAAAATGATTTTTTAGTTTGAAAAATTAATTTTCAGAGAATAGTTAAAAACATTTCAAAAAATTCCCAAAACTGTACAAAAAATCTGGAAGTTTATGAGGCAATATTTTTTAATTTTCAGGATTTAAAAAAATAAGAGAAATAATTCGAATTATTTTAAAAGATATTTAGAAGTTTTAAAAAATATCAAGAATGTTTAAAATATAAAGATTTTAAAACTTTAAAAAATATATATAGATTTGTGCCGATTTCGAACAAAAAATGTAAAAGCTTTTTAAGAATTGTAAAGGGTTTCAAAAGAATAAAACAA
>CAKNXH010001364.1:202632-221911 GCA_932178445.1 Andricus quercusramuli
CACAGGTAGCATACTTAGGTTATATTCCTTATATTAAAATTTTGATTAGTTTCAATGGCTAATTTAAATTCATTATTTTACTTTATAATATCAAAAAATAGGATTTTTAATCAACCAAATTCATTTTCGTTTTGATAAATTTTTTGTCGTTTTGTAAAATAATTGACTTTTTACTACATTTTCGAGACAAAATTTTCTGTATTGCAAACTATTATTTCCAATAAATGACCACGTCATTATAGTATATTGACAGAGGTCATATCAATCTCCACTTTATTAATTCACGTTGTAGATCGATGCGAAATTTTGCACACTGGGAAAGAATGATGTGCAGATATAAAGCTAATGTAATTTTTCAATTCATATACCCAACTAAGGACTATATTTTTTGGAAAATTGTCACTGAATTCTATTCTACTTTTTTTCTGTTTTTATTATTTTATTTGCAAATAAATTGGAAATATCAAGGAAAATTAAATGTAATGTTAAAGTTACGAAAAACGGAGTAAAAAGAATGATCCTTACTTGGAAATAAATAAAAAAAAAATTTGAAACTTCAGGTTAATTTCTCGTTTTTTAAAAGACCCTTGAAAACAAATACGAGCAGCGCAAGTGGTTTTTGCCATTTATGAAAAAAGGTAGTGACACTAGTCGTTTATAATTAGTTCAGCCGGGGTTTTCATTTTTATTTGATTTCAAGATCTGCATGCAAGAGCATGTAATTAGTTTAGCCTGTTTTCAAAGAGAACCCTTATACAATCATAACCATAACCCTTTAAACCCCATTCAAGTTCTTAACCTGATTCAGTCTTCGTGGGCTCACTCATTTATGTTAAAACCCCTATTTTATTATTTTTCACTCTGTTTGAATAATGCAAAAAATGCATACATTTTTTCGCTACTTGTGCATAGCACTGCATAAATTAAAGTTTTAGCCAATTATTTACTCATCAATAATATAATAAAACTACTATTGACTAGAATTTAAAAGTAAAATTAATGAAACTTAGGAAATTAAATTAACATTTGAAATTGACAATTAAAATTGAAGAAAAGCAAAGGAAGAAATGGATTTTGAGGGTTCAATTTGAAACGAGAAAGAATATTCTGACAATGAAATAAATGCCTTTACTTGTGCTTTTAAATTTGCAATTCGAAGTAATTGACAACAGTTTAAATGTGTGCTTTTTTTTTGAAACGATTATCGTTCAAAAAGTTCAAAAATCGATATTGCGACCAACCAGCACTCGGCATATTTTTCCACATTTTACTGCTGAAAGGTTGGTAAAGTTAGCTGGGAAAAATACCAGCTAATTCAAACAAAACGCTAACCACACATGCAGTTTTGAGAGAAAATTGCTCATAACTACGCATAAGATAAACGATTATGAACGATGCAAAATGTGTTAAAAAACAGGCGATAAAAATCTGAAAATTTTGCTGGAAAATTTGTTTCCGTATAATTTCCTGGTTTATCTTTGTTCATTTTACCTCGATTAATGTAATGTTAGTTTTATAATTATAAGCTTATATATTTTCCAATAAATTAAATTCTAATAATTTTGGTGCGGGTTTGTAATAATTTTATCATTGTCTCTAATGTCTAAAATCAAAACGTTAATAACAAATTCCTTAGATTTTTGAAAAACTCAAAAATAAATAATAAAGGCCAAACTTGGAGAAGCGTGCATTCTTTGGGCGCTTTTGTTTCTTTGATTTACATTTTTTTTTTAATTTCAAGAAATTTGTCATTATAACAGGGTTCATAGTCTTTCCACCTATTCTCAAAAAACTTACCCCTTTTCTCCTTCGTTTTTTTAATAAACGATATTTTAAAATAAAATATTTGAATTGCGCAGGAAATTCTCCGAAATTAGTAAACATACGTAAGAACTATAAGAACAATTTTCGTTTTACAACTACAAAATTATTATATTCGAAACTTATGTATAAACACTCTTAAAAAGAACTTGAAGCTGAAATAAATTGAAAAATGTTGAATGTGTAAAAGCCAGAGGCAGAAGTTGTGATCCAATATCAAATAGGAACGGTTAACAAATTATGTATATAGTAATTTGAAAAAGAAGTATTACAAGGTAAACACTTTTTAATTTAAATATATACAATGTAGAATAGTAATTAAAAATTGAATATTCCAATTTTATCATCTGCAAAGTGTTTTGAAATGTAAAATATATGACACAGCCTATTTTTAATTTTAGTTCAAGAGCATTGAACAGTGTAGTTTTAAATTTATATTCAAAATATTAATTATTGTATAGTAAGGACAAAATGAAAAATCTTGAAAAGAATTAATTATACTTATAATTATCACGATTTCATCAATAATGATGGAATTTTTTTAAAAAGAAAATATTCTTGGATATGAACATAATTTTAATGATATAAAAAATTTGTATTAAAAAAAATTATTTTTCATCGAACTTTTGTATAATACCATGAATGGATTTCCAACGAGCCAAGTTCTTAGGTATGTTCTACTTTAAAAAATAAATTTTTTAATGGCAGAAATCATTCTTATTTTCTACATGTAAAAATACATGTTAAGTCTTTCCACCTATCCCAAGCTGCAAATTAAAATTTAAAAATTTTGTAATTAATATTAAAGACAATTTTTTAAATATTTGAGATCCACAGATGTCACTTACAGGGTGCACAGTCGTCCCTTTTTTTCTTAGTTTCCCCTTTTTTCTTGAAATTCCCCCTATTCTGAAAAAACTTCCCCTGTTTTACCCTTTTCTCTTTAAATATACGATATTTGAATTCCAAAATGATCTCTGCACTTATATTGAATTGAAAAAATCAAGAGTAGAGTTGAGAATTTTAAAAATCACTGCAAAGTCTGTCCCACAGAATGATAGATAAGCACTTTAAATAACTGTCAAGAATAATAAATTAGAAATTTTTTAAATTTTAATTTGAAACTATTTGATTAAAAATCAATATTTTTCGGTTGACGATTCAATTATTTTGTTGTACATTTGTCTTTTTTGATTGAAATTAATTGTTTTTGATTAAAATAAAAATATTTCTTGGTTGAAATATCTACTATTACATTAATCGTTCAAAATTCATCTTTTTAGTTGAAAATTCATCTCTTTGGTTGAAAGTTCAACTATTTTGTTGAAAATTAATCTTTTTTAATTGAAAATTCAACTACTTCGTTAAAGTTGAACTGCTATGTTAATTTTTTAAAGCTTCATTTCTTTGGTTGAAAATGAGCTATTTCGTTAAAAATATATTTTTCTTTTGGGTTTAAATAAATTTTTAAAATGAAATTTTACTTTTTCATTTTTGTTTGAAAGTTGATTTTTTTTAGTGGAACATTTGTCTTTTGTGGTAGGAGACTAATCTTCTTGATTGGAAATTTCTTCATTTTGGTTTGAAAGTGCAACTGTTTGGTTAAAAATGAACTTTTTTGTTTAAACTCATTTTTTCCGTTTGAAAATTCAACTGTTATACAGTAAAATCGTCATTTGGCTCTAAAGTTCAACAATTTGGATACAATTTTTTTTTCATTCTTGACTGATAAATTTTTATTTGTTGAAAATTTTTCTTTTTGGTTAGAAAAGTATTCATTTTGTTTGAAAATTCATCCCTTTGGTTTGAAAATTTGACTATTGACATTTTTTTTTTCATTGCAAATTTCCCTTTTCCATTTTGTTGTTGTTAAAAATTGATTTATTTTAGTTGAAAATTCAGCCCTGCGGTCGATAATTTTAATATTTTGTTGAAAATCATTTTTGTTCACTGAAAATTTTACTTTTCCATTTTTGGTCGAAAATTGATTTATTTTAGTTGAAAATTCAACTACATTTGTAAAAATTCGTCTTCTTTGGTAAAAAATTATTCTTCTTGGTTACATACGTTTTAAAATTAATCTATTTTGGTAGAAATTTAATCTTTTTTGGTTGAAATATGAACTGTTACATTCATTGTTGAGAATTTTGTTTGTATGTCGAAAATGTATCTGTTTGGTTAAAATTTCAACTATGTTGTTGAAAATTTAATTATTTCGTTCAAAATTCAACATTTTGGATAAAAATTTAATTTTTCTTTTAAATTTTGTTTATTTTTGTTGAAATGTCAACTATTACATTTCAGCATGAATGAATATGAATGAATATGAATCTTTTTGTTGAAAATTTAAATATTTTGTTGAAAATTCATCTGTTTTTGGTAGAAGTGTAATCGTGTTTGATTAAAATTTTAATCATTTGTTTGAAAATTCATCTTGTAGGTTAAAAATTCAAGTAGTTGGTTAAAAGTTTAATTATTTGTTTGGAAATGCACCTGTTTTTGGTTCAAGTTTGAACTTTTTGTTTGAAAATTGGACTATCTGGTTGACAATTGACCTTTGTTGGTAGAAAATTCAACCATTTGGTTGAAAATTAAACTATTTTGTCGAAAATTTAATTATATTGTCTGAAAATTCATTTATTTTGTTAAAATGTCGTGTTTCCCAGTCAGAAATTCAAGTATTTTGTTGAACATTTATCTATTTAGATAGAAAGTCCGGCCTTTTGGATTGAAAATTAATGTTTTTTGTTAAAAAATTGAACTTTCTTCTAAAAAATTTCAATTATTTGTTCGGGGTTTATTTTTTTCAGTTAAGAATTCGACTATTCGATTGAAAATTC
The DNA here is from genome assembly GCA_932178445.1 of Andricus quercusramuli. NCBI lineage: Eukaryota > Metazoa > Arthropoda > Insecta > Hymenoptera > Cynipidae > Andricus > Andricus quercusramuli. The sequence goes on from CAKNXH010001364.1 coordinate 207,294, forward strand.
ATCTTTGTAGGTTGACGATTCAACAATTTGGTTACAAATTCAACTATTTTACATTGAATCTTAATTTCTTATGGTAGAAAAGTCATGATTTTTGGTTGGAATAAATAAATAAATTTAAAATTCTGTAATTTTAATGTAAAATTTTATTATTTTAGATCGTTAATAAAAGATTCTATGTTAAACATATCACAAGATTAAAATATTGGTCTTAATTTTTTTTTTCAATGAAAATGTTTAAAAAGTATACGACGAATAGCTCTTGCGGTGAAATTTGGAACTATTCCGTGCGAAAGCTGATGCCCTCTCTTGGCTAACTTCGACTTACCCGAAACAAGAAACTTTCGGAAAAAATCCTTATGCTGTTTAAAACACTAAATCAAATTAGCTTCTGTGTATGAAAAGGTGCACTGTTGAATTAAGGGATACATTTTTTTACTTTCCAAAGGAATAGCCTAGCCTGCATTGTCGGTGGAAGATGAGCGAATCTGGAGGGGGTGAGGTAAAAAAGTTTGTGGAGCAAGACAGGAATGATTCAGTCGAAGAGGGATGAAACTTGTAGGAAATAAGGGGGTGGGAGTACGAAACGAAGTAGCGCTCTATAGACTTTACTTCGAAAGGCCGAGAAAAAGGTAGAGGGCCGGTCGATGCCGCAAGGTCGCTCAGTATCGACGGTCTTTCATGTCCGGGCTACCTTGTGCCCGGAGTTTCCTACGAATTTCCGCCTAATACAACCCCCTTTTCCATATAATAAGTACATATTTGTAAAAATTATCCCCCAATATCAAACATCGATTTTTATTCCTTTAGAGCAGCTTTAAATCATTCCAGAAACGCAATCGTGGATCCGTGACACTGACCTACATTTGAAATATTCCCATTCCTCATTTATAGGATGTTCAATGGAAATTCGGAAACAAAAATGTAATTTATCAAAGATTTTATTATTAGGGGCTTTCAAGTCGATTTCAGATAACATTGTTACAAATTGAAATTGAATAGGGGAGACCACCCTACAGTAGATAATCTTTAATTAAAAAATAGTAATGGATTTTGTATAATTAATTTAACGTAATTAATAGTTCAGACACGAAGCGTGCTAATATATTAAAATTAGAATTGATTATTTTCCTTATATTTGTGCTTATAATTTATTATAATTAAGGATTATCTACTGTAAGGTGGTCTCCCCTAGTTTAGAACTTCTAAAACGTTTGCATGTGATTTATCATACCGAGGGTATGCGATTTACATTCAGAGGTGGAAAAATCGGCTCTGAATAATTAGAGAAAAGCGGAGCAAGTTAATTGCGAAGTTAATTTTTTGTAAGACGGGATCGAGGCTCGGTTGGAATATCTGCTTATGCAATTGGCTTTTATCGGAACAGTTATCTACTCTATAGTGATTGAGAAAAGTCATCCCTTAAAGGAAATAATTTAATTTAAAAAAATTTTCTTGAGTAGAAGTATTTCATTTTACTATTTAAGGAACGTCCATTAATTACGTAAGGATGATTTTTGAAAGTTTAGACCCGTACGCAAGATTTTATATTTTTACTCAGTATATCCATTATTCTCACCGTACACAAGATTTTAAGGGATTTCAAAAGATTTTAAAGGTTCCCAGTGATTTGAAGGTATTTCCGAGCGTATTTTAATAGATTTCAAGGTTATGAGATCTCTATCGTCCGACCAACCAATATATGGGAAATAAAAAACAACTAAATTGTTGTTCGACTCTATCGGACAACAAATTTGTTGTTTTTTATTTCCTATGTATTTCAAGGAATTCCAAGGTATTTCAAAGGACTACAAACTACTTCAAAAAATTTCAAAATTTGTGCAGAATTTAACGAGATTTCCAAAGCTTTTTAGGAATTTCATGCTATCTGAAGGAATTAAAAAAAAATTAAGGGATCACAACCAAAGTTTTAGGGAAGGAATTTTAATGATACTAAAATATTTCATTAAAAGTTTGAAGAAATTACCTAGTACAACTTTTGAGAGAATCTTAGTTTTTCAAGAATTTTTAGAAGATTTTAACGGACTGAGATTTCTACGGATGCTGATGGTTTATGAGGAATTTTTAGGAATAAGAATGATTTTCGCGGATTTCAAAGGATTTAGAGAGATTTTAAAATAATTGAAAAGATTTGCGAAGATTTTAAAAGCTTTCAAGGGAACTTAACGGATTTTAAGTGATTCAGAGGGAATTCGATGAAGGGATTTTAGGGATTTTATGGGACCTCAAGGCATTTGAAAAGATTTCAGAGGATTACAAAAGTTTTAGGATATGTCAAATCATTCCAAAGTATTACGAGAGATTTCACAGATTTTAAAAATGTTTTTGAAAGATTTCAAGAATTTGAAGAAATTACCTAGTATAATTGCAGAGAGAAAATCAATTTTTTTCAAGGGAATTCACTAGATTTTGAGGAGCTTCACAGAGTGTAACCATAGATTTCCATACATCTTACTGGATCTCAAAGGATTTCAAGATATACCAAAGGATTTTGAGGGACTTCAAGAAATTTAAATGGGTTTCGATGATTTCACGGGATTTGAAATGATTATAAGCGAAGTCAAAAGGTTCCAACGTATTTCCACAGATTTTCAATGGCTTTCGTATGATTTTAATGGATTTTAACAATTCACGCCTATACCCCGAAAGGGAAATGGCTTAATATGGTATAATAGTAGTATATTGTAGAGAATTTAAGAGATTCGGAAAGATTTCTACCCATATTTGAATTAATTGTAAAGGAATTCCAACGATTTCGAGGGATCTGGTAAGCTTTCAAAACATATCAAGAAATTTCAAGGATTTTAACCGATTTTTAGATATTCTAAGGGATTTCAAGAGATTTCAAGGGATTTAAGGGATATTATGTGATACCCAAGTATTTTCACGATTTTGGAAGGATATCAGAGAATTTCAATGGGATTTTGAAGATTTGAAGGGATTTAAAGATATTTTTAAAATTTACAAAGATTTCAAGGGATTCACCGATTTGAGAGGATATTGTAACATTTCAAAAGATTTAACGGAATTTTAAAGGATTTCCGAATAATATTTTTAAAAATATTGTAAGGGATTTCAAGAGATTCGAAAATATGCCCACAGATTTGAAAGATTTCCATCAATTTCAAAGATATATAAAAGATTGCACAGGATTTCATAAGATCTCGAAATGTTTCACGGAATTTCAAGGATTTTAAATGATGTTTGGAGATTTTAAGGAAAAAGTGGATCTAAGCCAGGAAGATCATGTACGGATCGAGTATCTAGCTTAAGACAGACCCCAGAAAAAAGTTCGAGAGTAAAGAAAAAAGTTTTCTGTGCATTTGTTGACCTAGAAGAAGCGTTTCCAAGGTGGATAAAAGTAAACTTTAAGAAGTCCTGAAAAAGTACGGAGTCGATGGATGGCTATTTATTATATGCATGCCCATGCGTAAGAATGGCCCTCTTCGACGAAGAAGGTGTGGATCTCGAGACAGTGGGGGTACGTGGGTTAGCTTTCGCATATGATAAGGTTGTTATAGCAGAGTCAATCGAAGACTTGCAAAGAATGTTGGCCAAACTGAATACAAGCATGAAGAACGTGGGCCTCAAAATTAACGTAAATAAAACAAAAATTATGGTGTTTGAAGGAAAAGGTGAGAAAATAATATGCTGCATTGTCTTAAACGATGTGAGATTAGAGCAAGTTTATAAATACGTATATCTGCACCCAGAAAAAGATTTGGTTGAATGAACAAAATTTTTGGTTGAATCAACCCTAGAATATGGTTATTATATGGACAACAAAATATAGGTGGAGATTTAGAGATGTGTATAAACGAGGATACGAAGGTTATCGGTAGAGCATTATCCATTATCAGAAGTAAAAATGTATCAGGCAAAGCTAAAAGGGCAATATATAATTCAATATTTACACATACTGTGCTGTTCGGTATAGCGAGAACTGGACCTACCAAGAAGGATAAGAGTCAAATTATGGCGATTAGCGTGAAATTTCTGCGCCTGTTGTGCGGTAAAACACTAATAGACAAAATGAGTAATAAGATAATACTAAAAGAATGTGGTGTAGAGGAGACACTAATTGACATATGCGAAAGAAATACATTAAGATGATTTGGGCATGTTGAGAGAATGAAAGATGAACGATTAACGAAACAAGTGTATCAAGGTGAAGTAAATAGCAGCGTGCCCAGAGGCAGACCAGAGGCAGAAGGTTCATGCACCTATTTAACTCCTCATCTATCTTTTCGTCATTAGTGAATAAGCTACCAAGATATACGTACTTATCAACTTGTTCTATTCTCCCATCATTTAAGACAATGTTGCATATTGTTCTCTCGCTATTTCCTTCAAACACTATGATTTTTGTTTTATTTACGTTAATTTTGAGGCCTATGATCTTCATGCTTGTATTCAGTTCGTTCAACATTATTTGCAAGTCTTTGATTGTCTCTGCCATAACAACCTTATCATCTGCGAGTGCTAACCCACGTACCTTCACTGTTTCGAGATCCATACCTTCTTCGTCGAAGAGGGCCATTCTTAGACAATTGTCCATGAATATAATAAACAGCCATGAGGACATAACGCATCTTTGTTTAACGCCTTGCATAATATCGAATATATATTGTTTTTATTGCTTGCAGGAGCCATCTGTTGACTCCGTACTCTTTTAAGACTTCCCAAAGTTTACTTCTCTATCCACCTTGTCTAACACTTTTTTAGGTCAATAAATGTACGGAAGACTTTTTTCCTTACTCTCAAACTTTTCTCTGTGATCTAAAAGAAATCATACAAATAATGATATAATGTGTATAATATACTATACAAAGTAATTTCAACAGCGAAACAGGTGTTAATTATTATCATATTTAAAAAAATATAATTAGAAAGAGGAAACTTATGTAAAAATTGCTTTGGATTAAGGAGTAAGGATTTGTAAGATTTGCCGGGCTCCCTCCCTCGAAAAAGCCTTATGCAATTAATGGACGATTCTTGAACTATTTTCTTTGTTTTTCATCTTATGAGTTTTTCAAGAATAACGTCTTAGAAATATTTTTCTTTGTTTCTGAAAGTTGTAAATTTCAGTTTAATATTTTCATCATGAAGTACGATAAAATATTATCAAAAGTACTTTTCTCTTGTTGAGAGCTCGTTTGCTAACATCAAAACTAAAATCAGTCCCGACAGAACCATCCAGAAACTCAATAAATTTTTATTTTGGAAAAGTGTCTATAAAACTTCCAAGAGAAAAGTTAGCGTGAAAAACTTTCGACTTTCCAGCGATAGGTATTGGTATCGGTAGTGTGAAAAAAACTCAGGAGCTAAGCCGTTGTATACTGACTCTTTCATTTAACTGGATGGACGAGTCACTTTTCCAAATATGATATGGATTTTTATTTATTCATTTATTCAAATAACAGACTATTTAACAATAGTAGACTAAAGTGTGCTTCTATTTTTTTAAACTCTTTCTATAATAGATGGATACATTTCTGCCCTTTTGGCCACGCTTACATATAACATTGCGTTTTTTGAAATTGAGTATAATTCAAAAAAATATTGAAGCTTCTAATCTCTCCTCGAATGTAAGATTTCTCAAAATCGAATTTATTCCGTTGATTTTGAAAGTAGATCCATCTGAAATGCAATTTGAATTCCATTTTAGATGGATTTAATTCAAGAAAAAAATTTCGCTTTTGAGAATCCTTACATTCGAAGAGAGCTTAGAAGCTTAAATTTTTTCTTGAATGAAACTCAATTTCGAAAAATTCAATGATCGTAGCGTGGTCAAAAAGGTACCAAATGGTATTGAAAATTCGTATCTTTTGTTGAAAGTTTAACGATTTTGTTGAAAATTGATCTTTATTAATTGAAAAATAAAATTTTATTTTGTTGATTGAAAATTCATCTCTTCGTTCGAGAATTTAATTATTTGGCTGAAAATTAAACTTTTTTAGTAGAAAATTCATGGTTTTGATACAAGACTTATCTTCCTTTACTGAAATATCTTGTTTTTTGTTGAAAATTAACTTTTTCGTTGAAAATTCTTATCTTCGAGTTGAAAATCCAACTGTTTTAGAGAGAACTTGTCTTTTGGCTTATAAGGTAAACAATTTGGATGACTTTTTTTTCTTTCTTGACTAAAAAATCTGTATGTGTTGAAAATTCGTCTTTTTGGTTGTAAAATTCATCATTTTAGTTTTGATGCCATCTCTTTGTTTAAAAATTGAATTTTTTTGTTTGTTTAATATTATTTTCAAGTATAAATGTAACTTTTCTAGTTGAAACTTCGTCTTTTTTATAGAAAACTAATCTTCTTTGTTTGCAATTTTCTCCTTTTTTTATTAAAAATGCAACTGCTTGGTTGAAAATTCATATTTTCGGGTTGAAAATTTAACTGTTTTACAGAGCATTTGTCTTTTGGCATGATATTTCAATAATTTGGATGAATTTTTTTTTCATTCTTGATTGACAAATTTTTATTTGTTGAAAATTCGCCTTTTTGGTTGACAAGTTCATGATTTTATTTTTAAATTCATCTCTTTTGTTGAAAATTTGACTATTTTGTTCGGATGATAATTAATTTTTGTTGTTGTTGAAAATTCTTCTTTGTGTGTCGATAATTCAACCATGTGATTGAAAACTCAATTATTTCGTTGAAAATTTAATTGGTTTATTGAAAATTCAAGTATTTAGTTAAAAAAGTCACCTTTTTGTTTGAAAATTCAACTGATTTGTAGAAAATTCGTCTTTTTGGACAGAAAATTCATATTTTTTGGATTGAAAGTTCATATTTATTGGTAGAAAATGTCTAGGTTGACTTGAAGACTCGATTAAAAATGCAACTGTTTGTGGTTGAACTTACTTCTTTTTCGCTTGAAAATTCGACCATTTAGTTGAAAATTCGTCTTTTTAGGTTGAAAATTCAGCTGCTTGGTTAAAGATTCGTTTATTTTGCTTGGAAGTTCAACTGTTTGATTATAAATGCAACTGTTTAGGCTAAAATTATTTTTTTGGGGGGTTTGAAAGTCAAATGTTTCCTACAACATTATTAAAATTTCCTCCTTTTTTGCTGAAAATGCAACTGTTTAGTTTAAAATTAAATTTTTTGTTTTAAATTCATATTTTCGGGTTGTAAATTTAACTGTTTCACAGAATATTTGCCTTTTGGCATGACAGCTCAGCAATTTGTATTTTTTACTTTCTTAATTGAAAAATCTTTATTTTTTGAAAGTTCGCCTTTTTGGTTGCAAAATTTATCGTCTAAGTTGAAAATGCATCTCTTTGATTGAAAATTTTACTATTTTGTTGAAAATTCGATTTTTTTAGATATAATTTTTTTTACTGAAAATTAAATTGCTCCATTTTTTAAATTGATCTTTTTCAGTTGAAAATTCGATTTTTTTTAAATATAATTTTTTTTACTGAAAATTGAACTGTTCCATTTTTTTAAATTGATCTTTTTTAGTTGAAAATTCAACTATTTGTTTAAAAACTCAATCATATAGTTGCAAATGTAATCATTTGGTTAAAAATTAAGCTAGTAAATATAAATTTATATTTTCAATAAAGAAACGGTATCAAAATGTACTGAAACAAAATTGAACCATAATTGGTTCATATTGAACAATATGAATATTTCTGTACAGGGAAAATGAAAAATTTGTCAGGGTACAGTCGCAGAATTTCGGAAATGAAGTTTTTTAGCCATCCTGGCTAAACTGGAAAAATTTGAAGGTTATGTGAAGGTGAAGACGGTTTCCTAAATTCCTTAAATATGGAGTGGAAACTCGCTATATAAATGTATATAATCTATATAGAATATTACATGTCGCAATAGTAGGTATGTAGGGCGTTCAAGTAAATTTCATTGGTCTCAGTAAGCATCGCTCTTTGATATATAATGTATATTGTATATCCTTCGACTCGTAGAACGAACACGATCATTCCGCACATCTGTGTCATGAGGAGTCGCAGGGTGGAGTAGCGTTGCTGGTAACGTTACCGTTACCGTTACCGTGAAGTTTCAGGGGGAAATAGGGTGGCTTGGCCGTCAGGGGTTGGGTGAATCGGGGGGTGAGTTGCGCGCTTCCGCTCACCTCTGAATACTGCCGAGAGGGCTCAAGATACGTCAGTTACCTCGCGACGATCATTCCGCGAGGACTACCATCCGGTTTTCGCGTTTGAATCAAACTACCCTTTTACCTTTCACTCAGGAACTTAATCAAGTCTCCATTTTTATCGGTGTATGACTTTCTAAAAGAAAAAAAAAGGAGAAAATTCTCCGTTTTTCATCCTGATAGGGTAAGCAATAAGCATCATGAGGTGTTTTAAAGAAAGTTAAACCCCTCGACATAATAATTTTTCTGCGCATCACGATCATTGCAAATAAGAAAAATTATGAACACGGAATTTAGAGGAAAAATATTTTTATATTATAATTATAAAAAATTGTATTGGAAGTCAAGACTATAATGGACATGGAAGATGTATTTTTTATAATAAATTATTTTTTGAGAAAAGAAAATTTGTAATGAAACATATTTTAAACAGAAGAGAGCTTTAGGGATTTTTTCATTCACGAGGCACCGAGCTCTAAGATGATCAATTACCTGATACGAACTTCTTATTGAGCAATAATACATATAATATAATATAATAATACAATCGGGCTATTAATAGACCAAAAATTCTAATTATCTTTTTTATAATAAGCAACAATCTTGAAGTTTAAATGAACTTCTATTTGCGGGGAAAAAATATATATGTTTTATTGATTATTGAAGAGAAAATCATGGAAATTTGTAAATCTTCTCGATTTGAGTGAGAGGAATCATCTTTTGGTATAATGGAACTACTCCTGAATTAACGTCGCATTAATTTGATGTTATACACGCAACGGCGATAACGCAATCAGTGCCGGCACGCCGCAGCAATTAGTTGTCACATTATATGTAATCGTTATTAATAATAATATGCAGAAGTCCAGCGTGTCGTGTGTCTAGAAAAACAAGACATTTTCGATTCATATTTATTGTTAGTAAAATTATACTTTTTTCAATATCTTACATTATACACTTAGACAACGATTTTGTTAAATCAACAAAATTTTTGTTGGTTCAATCATAGAATATGGTTACATGAAGAACAACATTTTTGGTTGACGCAAACAAATTTTTTGGTTGTAATAATCAAATCTTTTGGTAGATGGAATATTTGGATGGGTAAATCAAATATTATGTTTAATCAACCAAAATTTGTTTGATTTAACCCAATTTTCTTGTATATCCAAGAAAACAGTTTTTTTTGGTTCAAGAAAATTGGTTTTCCTGAGGGTATACTTTATTGTTGTATCCACTTTAACTTTCTTCTGTATTTGAATCTCAGAATGCTCTTTATCCAGTTTTCAGTTTTCTATTTCACAAATTTTAAAACTGCATATTTTCTGACAAAATTTAGTAAGGAAATTTTCAAATTCAATAAATATGTGAGAAATGTGTATTGTTTGACGTCCAAAAACGAACAGGAAAACGTCCATACTTGATTAGAAAAGTTTTTAAAATTAGGAGAATGAAAACTAGGTAAAATCCAAAAACTAACAAATTTCTCGATTATGTATAACGCAAAATTGATCCAAATTGTAGAAGTATGTATTAATATAGGAACAGCGGAAATGTTAATTCAGTTTATATTGCAAATAACAGATTACAAAGTAAACTTCTAATTCATTATTTTAATTGTAGTTGGAACAATATTTTTTTGGATGATTCTGATATCTTCAATTGGTAATGTTAGCTTCAACAACTCCTCCTAAGTTTTTTAAATTTTCTATAGAAAAGTACGAATATTATTTTGCATAATACTATTTTTTATTGTTCATATAGTTACAAATAGACGTTTAAATAAGGTATATTTGTAAAATTAATTAATTGTAGTTTAAAATCAAAAGGTTTAGTCCTTATTTCCTCTATGTATAATTTATTTGTTTTTTTTTACAAGTAAGTTATTTCGAATTCTTCGCCTGTTTGTTTCTCATCAAATAAACTTTTTGAAGTATCCAAATTAAAAAGAACCCAAGGAGTAAAAAGGTTCTGATTGAAAAAAACTTTAGTTTGAAATAGCGGAAAAAAATATCCAAATTAAGAATAATTAAAACTTTTTAAGTATCTAAACTAAGAAACATTGAAATCCAAAATTATGATAAATTATAATATCAAAATTGCAAAACATTAGAATTTTTAATTAATATATTTATAAACTTTTCAAATGTTTAGTTATCCGAATTATGATATATTTAAATTTGAAACCATTTCTGATTTTGAAAAAAAAACACTCTTATAGAAATTTCTACCCTTGTTTTCCGAAACCCAGAAATCTATACGTTGTGAACAGTAGCTTTTTTTTGTGAAAATATGCCCTATATTTACCCTCTGGTTTCTTACGTTTTGGGGAGAGTGAGGCCAGCTTATACTTTATGGGAGTCTATTAGAGTTGACCGAAAAACCTTTGAATCTTTTATAGATACAGTTTTTGGCAGTGAATAATAATATAAAATTATAGCTTAAAAAATAAATTTTGTACTCAGGTTAGAACTTTCTTAAAATGTAAAAAAATTTTTTTTTTATTGTGTTAACTGCACATTTTTTGAAATTTTTTGAAAAATTCGTGCTGGAAATTTCCTTAGCTTGAATCGCAGGAACATGCTATCATACAAAAAAGTGGTGTGCAAGATCTAAAAATTACTCAAAAAAGGCCAAATTCACGAATTTGAAACCATAATTTTTTAAATATTATGATTACAGAACAATGACATGTGTCTTCGATGAGAGCTGGAGTTTCTCCATGAAAATATGCAGTTGACTCAATCCAAAAAACTCGTTTTTTGCACACTTTAAAAAAGTTTTAACGTGGAAACAAATTTTGTTTTCATTTTATAATTTTAAATTAGTATTTACTACAAAAAATTGTACCTACAGCAAATACATACAACATAGTTTTTTGGCTGATAGGAACTTTTTGGAATTAAAAAAAATTTTAATTTTTAAATCCTTATTCAGAACAGAAGATATTATTCGATCGAAATATAATTTAAAGGGCTCACTGATAATAAGAAAAATTCCCTAATATTTTATTTATAAAACTTTTACCTACTATTAGAATCCGCTACTCGAAAAAAGGTTTTTTTCGGCCCATTCCAGTGTCCATATGTACCGAGAAATTGCCGCTATTTGAACACTTTCGGTACAAATAGCCTCTTGGTCAGGCCCACGGTCTTTCTTTTTTATTATTTTATTAGCTCTATTGTAAAACATTTTATTTTTGAATGAAATAAAAGTTTTGTATTTTAATTTAAAAAATCTTCCCTCTTTCTTCTGTTTTTGTGTCTTAATAAAAAAACTTCGCACACTGGTGACCCTTTTGGTCAGTTTCAGTAATTTTTCGTCACCGAATGTACAAACAGTAGTTACGGGTGTTTGCAGTCAGACACGTTCACAGTAGAGAACCCCTGTCAAGCTAAGCCACTTTCCACGTTTCCACTAAGGGAGCGTCCATTAATTGCGTAAGGCTTTTTTGTGGGGGGAGGGGGTGCGGAAAACCTTACAAATACTTACTTAGGGGGAGGGGGGCTCTATCGAATTTCTTACGCAAGTTTCCTCTTTCCGGTTAATTTGTTTTTTTAATATGCTAATTGAAATATGTTTCGGCCGTTGAAATTATTTCTTGTAGGGTTATACACATTATATCATTATTTGTTTTATTTATTTTTTATTATGTGATATTTTTTATTATAAACACTACCGGTCAAAATAGTGCGTCCACTTACGAAAATCGGATTAAAAAGAGGCTTACTTAGAAAGTGATTAACTTTGCGAAAAACGAAGTTAGAAAGGGTTGTTGAAAACCTTGACATTCCGTGATATATTTCGAAATATTACCAGATGACTTGAAATATTTGAAATCCCTTTAAAATTCATTGAAATCTTCAAATTTGGAGGAATTTTTTCCGAATCTTTTGAATTTCTTTAATTTTTCAAAACCATTGAAATTCCTCGTAGTCAAAATCGTTTATCATATTTAGAAATCCTTTGAAACATTAAATCTTTTAAGATCTCCTAAAATCCTTTCAAATTTTCGCAGATCTTTTGAAATCTTATCAAATTCTTTCAAATCATCGAAATCCCATTAAAATCTCCTGAAATCCTTTGAAATTTGTGAAAATACTTCTGTACCTCTTAAAATCCTTTGAAATCCCGTGAATATCGTTGTAAATTGCTAAAAATTCGTCGAAATCCTTCGGTATCTATTGAAAACACGTAATTTTGTCTTGGAATCTGATTTTTCTAATCTATTGGAATCTTTTGAAATCTTTAAAATGCTTCAGAAATCTCAGTAAGATGCGCAAAATTTTTGTAATTCTTGGAAATGCTTTGTAGGTAATTTCTTCAAAATCTTGAAATCTCTTAAAGCCATTTGAAATCTGAAACCTTCTTTGGAATCGCTTGAATTACCTTAAATCTTTTGAAATGTGTTGAAGTGTTTTGAAATCTCATTTACCGTAAAAATAATTGATATATTGTTAATATATTGTTTAAAAATATAAAATCTTACGTAAGTAGGGCGGGGAGTCTAAAATTTCAAACATCATCCATACGTAATAAATGGACGTTCCCAAAGGGAATCAATTGTTTGCAATGTTTTTATCCAACTTCAGATAAAAAATATCCTGGGATTTACTGTGAACGGGCAGAATTTCCTTTTTTCTACATAGTATACGTATGGAATTACACAAATTCAGTTACACATATATGCATGAACACATACACACACTGAAGCATATGCACATATATTTAAACAATATATTTACGTCCATTTAACTCACATGTGCTCTACATTCCTTTGTTGCAAACACCCTCAGTGTATATCATCCTATAATGCTATATCGGTATCCTTTGGTTCTACGCTTTGACTCTTGTCGAATTACGGAAGTGCAAAAGGCGTCCAATTATCGCTCTGTGGGAGAACGAGCTTTGAAAACTATACTCGAAAAAAAGGGGCGAAAGGGAGAAAACGTTAACGTCAGGGGATAAAAGTTTTGCTTCTGTGGCTTAAGTTTCCTCTTTCTGTGTTACATCTATCGGATTCACGTGACTGCGACACACGACCTAATGCGTCACTGCGTATTCATCTTCGTATAAGGCTTCGGTCTCGAATTAATTTCTAAAAATGTTTTTTAAAAAAACAACAGTTGGGAAATAGGCTTTTAGTAACACAAGGATGATTTCAGCACTGTTTGATGCCTGCACAGAAAAAACTTAGGGTAAATGGTGTTGCAGGTAACTTCGTATTTTTACCTGTTCGTATTAGTAAAACACAAATATTACCCTCAATGGGCAGAAACTGTCTTTTGTTCTCATAAAACTTGACACCACCGGCTTGAAAATTGGTAGCCACTAGCTTTGATCGCTGAAGTGAAGTTAGCTGATGGTTGGTCTACAGTAAAATCGGATAAGTGCGGCTCCATAAAGGCTGACTTGCCGAATCGTTAGAGCTGTCAAAAGTTCCTTACAAGCGTGGGTAAAAGCAGAAAAATACCGAGACGTCAGGGAAAGTTTACCCACATGGGGTAATTTTTGTTGCAGGTAATCTTTACTCAAGAATCAGGGTAAAGATTACTCTTAGTTTTTTTCTCTGTGTAAAGCGGGACTAAAGTAGTGCTTTTCGAGCATTTTGACGTCTGTAAAAGTGTACTTTTGCTCCCTATAGAGAGCAAGAGCCAGTGTGACGTCAGAGGTGACTAATGAAAATTATACATTTATGCACAGTAAATACCCGAGATATTATTTATCTGCAGATGGATAAAAACGCTGCAAACAATTGAAAACTACAATTATCCGACGGCAGATAATTTTTATCACGAGGCGGATAAAAATTATCTGTCGTCGGATAATTGTAGTTGTCAATTGTTTGCAACGTTTTTGTCCAACTTCAGATAAATAATATCTCCGGGATTTACCGTGTGAGCTCACATTTTGACCTCACAAAAAGTGATTGTCAAGCGATCAATTGATCACGTTAACAGATTTTGCCAATTCGAAGCGATAATAAGTTACCAAAAATTACGAATAAATTACCATAAATTACCATAAATTGTCAAGAAAGCCCTCAAGTCCCAAATTTTGTTTTATTTTTCTAGGAATTGTATCCTAAAATCTGTAAAAAGTAAAGAAGTCTTTAGACACTTCAAAAAATGTAAAAAAGATGAAAATTAAAAAAAAAACCTTAAAACTCTCCAGATAATAATTTGTTTAAACCTTTTTTCTCTCGCGCCCGTTACCTAGATTTAAATCGATTGATTCCACAGTCAGTACACTTCATGGGGGTCCCGCAATGCTCTACTTTTAGGCATTGTATGATCGAGTTTTTTTTCAAAGATATAACTAAAAGGTTTTCCTAAAGAGAAATACGAAATGAATTCACAAAAGTGGAACTATGAACTTCTACATTGTCAAAATTCAGTGTTTACTTGTTTTCTTAAATGTATGAACACAGAAAAAAAAAGTCTTAATACAATACCAAATATGGGCTTGTTTTAAGGT
>CAKNXH010001364.1:221921-233069 GCA_932178445.1 Andricus quercusramuli
AAAAGTAGTCGCAAGCCAGAATGTGGGCTTGAATGTAACTGCTATACTGTCTAAAACTAGCCGTAAGCCAAAACGTGGGCTTGAAGAAAGCGTTATCGCAAACTAAAATATAGAAGGACTAAAGCAATAATAAATATATATATAATTTTGTTTCTTATCATGAGACTATACAAAAATTTACATTTAATACTGAAACATACGAAACTCTTGTTTCATTTGCTGTGAAATAACCTAATTGCGATCCAATCATAATGTGAAGAGTTGTATAGGTTATAGGTGTCGCGAGACGAGAACCCCGACTATATGACTGTGCGGTGAATAACATTAACAAGAGTATATGATGAGATGTACTAACCTCGAATATGGTTGAGAATATGTTAAATTAGGTTTAATAAATAGAGCAGGTTAAATAAGATATAATTTCACTTAATAAAAACTTATAATTGACGCATTTCGCATGCTTGGCGTGGCGTCTATTTTCCTGCTCCTGTCACAACTGCGAGAAGACGTTAGATTTTTGAATCTCGCTTCTAGAGGGCTAAACGGTAGCCTCAATATCGTCTTCTTTTTAACTGCGAAGATCTTGCTGTCTTAATAAGTCTAATGGGGCTTGTTTCAAGATGAATATTTGCAAAGAAGCCATATCAATGGATTAATTTTAGTTCTAAGCCGATAAGGCCTTCTTTTAAAACGATATTCATGCTCTCATTTAGTATTGGGCTTAATTTAAGGCAAAAATAAAAACAAGACCAACCCAACTTTAAGACTTTTTTTTTTCTGTGTTCTTTTAAAACGATATTCATTCTCTCATTTAGTATTGGGCCTTATTTAAGGCAAAAATAATTACAAGACCAACCCAACTTTAAGACTTTTTTTTTCTGTGAACATTTTGTTTCTATAAATTGAAAAACCATTGGTTTCAAACTTCAGGCAATCGCGAAAAATGAATTTTTATAGCTATCTTAGTAATATAGTGTAGCAATTCAGATTGCTTACGCAAAGAAACAATTTTTCTAAAACATCAATTTCGCACATCTTCAGATTGTAAATTTTCCAAATTCTTTTAAACGAAAATTTTTTTGTTCCCATTATGCCTTCACAGCGAATCGGTTTTCACAATTTAAACAAAAAATTGTGTAAGACAATTTTTGTTCCGTGATACAATCATATTATATATCTGCTATTTTCTAATGCTAGTCTTAAATCAAAGACTTTCCACAAACATCTCAGATAATTGAATATCCGCAATTAAATCCTTGCTTGGGATTAAATGGTAAGGGATTAATTAACGGAAAGTGGGTCTTGGACTTAGTGTAAGTAGAGGCAATACCTGTACACTCTACAATTGGCATAGTGAAAGAACAATATCCGTGACGACGAATAGGTTTCGATCGAAGTAAATAATTCATTGACAAGTGGATAGGATGGCAAGCTCCCTGAGGTTTATAGCTTCTCAATCCGCGGCTAAGTGCGTCGGGAAAGCTCCTCGAATGCTCTTGGCTTTTGAAATCGTGCCAACTGGGGGATGATAACCTTCACCCCCGACCCAGACTCAAACGCTTTGCATTACACCGACTCGATATCTGTGTGTTTATAGTACATATGGATGTGTATGTGTCAGTTCGAATTGCACAAAAGTACCAAGTGTTTGGTAAATACTGCGCGTCACCGCATTCCCAGCGTCACTCCTTTTACACCAAAGCTCTCCTCAATTCAGTTTTAATACTTCCGAAAATTCGTTTAAATGAGCGCAGACTTCACACAATTTCCCCTTTTTTCCACTTTTTAAAAATATGTCTAGTTTTGCCCCTGTTTTCAAGAAATTTCCCATTTTTCTCGTCTCGTGGAACGTACCCACAAAATCTAAGAAAAATTTGCATTTATTTTATGCACCAAATGGAGGCTTTTCTGGGGGTTAACTCCACAAATCAAATAAATTTTTTTTCATTTGAACCCTCTATTGCAGCGACTCATTAAAACACATTAGGTAGTGAAACATTTTTATCGAATTTCTTCACGGAATAGTAGAAAGTTCGCATACTCATTCTAAGCGGTCCAGAATTTCCCTGCGGAGCGCGATATCGTGTTACAAAGTGCAAACATTCTGAGCGCGTCCTTTTTAAAACTTCGGGCCATCAAACCAGTTGCTCCGAGTCATGAACGTGTTGTATGTGTAAATAAAATTTCCGTAAAATTTGTATGCAGTGATATGTGTATGACCGACCACCAGCTGCGAAATAAGCTTGGAGCCGCTTGATACGTGGAAACGGTGGAAATAGAGGGAAAAGACAATTCATCAAGCAACCGCAATTAATGACGCCGTTAAAATGAGAAGGATGATTAATTTGCGCGTGTGTTTGTTCCAGGTGGCGATCAATAGACCCTTTATCTCGTAACAGAATACAAAGCGTGATTAAGGACTTTCTTGTTCAACCCTTGCACATTCAAGAAGCGCTAATCATCACGTTCAGAGAGTTGTACTCATTTTCTTCTCATTAAAAGCCTTTTAGAAGATTTTTGTGGTGAAAGAACAGTTTTTATGTGTCAAAGCCTTTGCAAAATCTTAGAATTTTAGTTGGTGTTAAATTTATTAAATGCTATTTAATGTATGTGATTTATTATTTGAATAATGTAAGATTTTAGTTTATGTTCACCATTATCGTAGATATTTATACATAAATCTGTCTCGGATCGTAGTTTAGGAGGCATGTGCTGATTTTTTAATAGAAAACAAGCACTTTTCGCGTCGTTAATTTCCGTCTCATACACTCTTCTTGCTCAACACCATTTTTAAATAGGGTGACCACAGGTCAGGGAAAACCTGGAAATTAGGAAAAAGACATGGAATTTTGTTGTTCAGGGAAATTCAGGGAAAAGTCAGGGATTTTAAAAAAAATTGGAAACGTCAGGGTATTTCTCGAAAAAGCACTTCAAGTAACAGTAAGGAATAATCAGGACTGCCACACTGTCACATTTAGTTAATTTTTTTTCTTAAATCACTTTTGCTCACTTTTTTAAGATTGAGTAACTATAGTCGCTTTTTTAAACCAAAATTTTGCTTTAGACATTTTTCTTCCAATAAATTTACTCATGGTTTAACCACTATTGAATTCCGGTCCAGACCTATTTTTGAATTTTGTTGTATTCTTTTGAAATCTTTCAAGGTATTTTAAAATATTCCAAGAAAGTTGCAATAGATTTTAATTATTTAAAGGGATTCCAAAGATTTTAGGATATTTTTTAAATTATAAGGAATTTTCAAGAGCTTTAAAAAGTTTCAAGGGATTTCAAAAGATTTCAAAGGATTTGAAATATTTTGGGTTGGAATTTTCTGCTGCTAATAAAATAGGCTCATTCAGAGATTGCAAATCAGTTACAGCAACAAGTTCGAACTGGATTTGAAAGGTTGATAAATGAAATTTGGCCAGCATATGTTTCGACACTTCGAACACATTGTTTTACAACCACACATATGCAAAATCGTTTGGCTCTTAACCAATTCCTCTCCATATGTGACGTGACAAGACAAGACACGAAAGTTGATAAATCTATTATATCTGCTTAAAAAATCCATTGACGATTTGATGGACTTACTTCTATGTTTGGAAAAGAGAAAGAGAGGATAATAAAATGTAATAATTGCAAAAAGCGATACTCTAATTCCAAAAAAGTGTATTTTCTTACATCGAAGTTGTGTAGTGTGGCAAAATATAACTTTCAGGGAAATATATTTTTGACACAATTATTTCGGAAGTGAAGCGAAAAATGTGAACTCGCTAAGGAATTTTCTTGCCTCAAGAGCGTCGCACGAGCAATGCAATAAATCTTGTTGTATTCGCCCCTTAGAGAAATCGTTTCCGACACCACCATCGCATCCTACCCATCGTTACGTTCGGATAAATCCTGCACAATGTGTTGAATGTCCGTTAAGGTGGACGATAAACGATACGAATTGGTGGGAGATCAGTTGTATCGTGAGGATCTTACGAGAACTATCAGGCGAAAAAGCCCCAAAAAAATCATCCCTATTTCTTTAATTCATATTTTGATCAAATGTTTTTTATATGTTATAATCTTGGTTTCTACAGGTCAGGGAATTCTGGAAAATCACGGAACTTAATACTGGTTAGGAAAAGTCAGGGAAAAGTCAGGGAAAACCTGGAAGTGTCAGGGAATTTTCGATAAACTGAACTTGGAGTTAATTTGATTATTTTGTCGAAAATTGAACAATTTTGTTAAAAAGTCATTCTTTTTGTTGTATATTCGCTTTTTCGGCTGAAAATTAAATTATTTTGGAAAAATGCCACTATTTGGTTGAAAATGAACTTTTTTGTTGAAAATTCATGTTTTCGCTTTGACAATTGAACTGCTTTGTAGAAAATTCAACATTTTGAATGATTTTTTTGTATCGACTCATAAATCTTTTATGGTTAAGAATTAAACTCTTTCATTGAAAATTCGTCTTTTTTGGTTCATTCAACTGTTTTTGGTTTCAAATCAAACTCTTTTTTCGGTTGAAATATCAACTATTACATTTTTCGTTGAGAATTCATCTTTTTTGGTTAAAAATTCAACTTTATTGTAGAAAATTCGTATATTTTGCATGAAAATTCAATATTTTGAATGATTTTTTGTCTTAATCGACTCAAAAATTGTTATTGGTTGAATTTTTAAAAAATTTACAATCTTTTTTTCGTTGAAATATCAACTATTACAGATTTCGATGAGAATTCCTCTTTTATGGTTGAAAATGGTTGATTCACCATTTTAGTTAAAAACCCTTTTTTCGTTGATAATAATTTAACTAATTTGTTGAAAAATCTATTTTCTTTAAATTAATGTTTTCAACTGAAAATTTAACTATTTCATGTATGATTGAAAATTGATCTTCTTTAGTTGAAAATTTAACTATTTTGTTCAAAATTCCTCTTTCGTGGCAGAATAATCATCTTCTTGGTAGAAAATTTATCTTTTGGTTGAAAAATAATTTTTTAGGCTGAAAATTTAACTATATTGTTAAAAATTCGTCGTTCTTTACTGAAAACTAATTTCTTAACTTAAAACGTAACTGTTCCATTCGTGTTTGAAAATTCCGTTTTTTTTTGTTTTTGAAAACTTATCTTTTTTGTTTAAAAGATTCATCTCCTTGGTTGTAAATTTAACTATTTTATCGAAAATTCGACTTTTGTGGTAGAATTATTATCTTCTTGGTGACTAAATCATCATTTTGGTTGAAAATTAGTTTCTTTGGTTAAAAATCTAACTATTTTGTAAAAATTTCTTTCTTTTTACTAAAAATTATTTTTTTTAACTCAAAATTAATATTTTTTAGTTGAAACTTCATCATGTATTTTTTTGAAAATTCGTTGTTCTTGATAGAAAATTTATCTTTTTGGTTGAAAAATCAACTATTTGATGTGGATTTACAATTTTTTTAGTAAAAATGTTCTAAAGTAAATCTTCGACGCCCCCCCCCCCCAACACTCTTTAAAGTAATTTTAGAAATGAAGATTTTTTTGTATTAACATTATTGGTCATCAAGGTATCAGTTTATGTTTACACACACACACAAATTATAACGGTCATAAAACAGGTCATTAATTAAAAGAAAAAAAAAACAATTTACGTGAAGATGCTTTGTATTCTTAAATTTTTGGGCTTTAATATTCCAAAACTTCTATTTTTTTTACGTCGCTTTTGCGGTGGGCAGTTAGTATCCAATTAATGGCAGGGACTCAGCTTTAAATTCAATTTCCCGGAGTAAGCTTGGTGAACTCGTAAATTAGCATATATCTGCAAAATCACAGATGTATTTTTCCATCCATTGTATCCCGCAGGGTTCGAGATAAACGGGATTGGGAAAATGTCAAACACTTTCACCGACCTAGTGACCTATTCCAGCGGTTGACGATCGATTACCTCAGATTTTCTTTGAAAACGAAACCGGGAAAATGTGGAAAAATGTGGAAAAATGCATGTCCGAGAAAAAGAGTCTCAGTTGATGCCTTTGCCTTTGCATGGGAATTTTCTCTTGTGGGTAGTTTGCAACTATGTGAGGCGATAGAAATCTATAGATTTCTATTGATCCATGAGAGCGTAAGCGGGAATGATGATAATAATAATAATAATAGAGGGTCGTGCCTGCACGAGGTCGCAATTTAAGGGAAATCATTAACGCGCCCCACTTTTACTTTTTCGCTTTGATAGCGATTGTACATCCATCGATCGTTGTACCTGCTCACGCTCCTGCTTTTCTTTCGAGTTTCAATATCAAATTACACGTGGAAAGGAGAAACGTGATAAAGTCATTGTTTATATACCTAATTGGAAAATAAGTTAATGGATTGCTTTCGATAAGAGAAGAAAATGTCAAAGAAGCTTCTACGATTTTGATGCTTTCAAATTTGTAAGAAATTAAGGAAATTGCTTAATTTATGTAAAAGTATATGGAGAAAAATGAAATTCCGAAAATAGGGACTGAGCCCTATATTTCGAGCAAATCGGATCCAGACTGGATTTTGCTAGAAGAGTACTGTGTGCCCAGCGCTCTATTGTGAAGAAGAGTGCTGCCTATAGTGGCAGTCTGCAGTGGCTGCTTACAGTTTAGAAATCAGTCCCAACTCAGTCGGGAAAGAGGTTCGAAATATTCATCGTGGATCCCGATTCCTAAATTTCAGTTCTCAGTCCTGAATTTCTGAACACAATCCAGAATGTTTGGGATTCACTTTTAAATTTCCCGTCCTCAAAACTTGTTCATAGATCCGCATTTTTCTCCGTGGTATGATAAGTTGAAAATGCTCAAGGGTATGAGTATACCTGCTCTCTTAAAATGAACCTGTAAAATCTCGCTTGTTAAAACAACCAGAAGTGTGTCACTGACAATCAGTGAGATTCCACTGGTTCAATCAGTGGAATTCAATCACTGGTTTAATCAGTGAGGTTCATTGGCTACTCAGTACCAGCAGTCATCTGGTCGTACGGGTGGTCTTCCGTAAGCTGGTTAGGTATGAAACTTATCATTCATAACTTTTGTGCTAACCTTTGAAAAACTATCTTTTAAAAAACTCCCTTTACTCTCGCAAGAATAAATGAAGGCTGGGCTGCGATATAATAGGATATTATGCCTAAATTTGGGAAGGACCGTCATTGCGTCAAGTGTCGTGTCGCTCAAAGTTAAACCCAAGTAGCCGGGGGCCTCCCCACATTCAGACTAAATGTATTTTATACCATTCTTACTGCAGCTAGGCCCAAAATATTTTTAACGCAAACACTAGTACAAAATAAACTGAGTTTTCACTCGAGAAATGCAAAGACTCGACCGGCAATACGCGCGTACCAGACGAGTCTAGACCGCGTCGAGCGCTATATCACTGGTTGAATTTATCATTTGGCGTCACTGGTATAATAGGAATAGGAAAATCACTGGTTCACCAGTGATAACTCAAAATACTGATTCAACCAGTGACAATTTTACTTGTTCAGTTAAAAATAGTGCAAAACATGAAAACCCTGGAATTATCAGGGAATTTTTATATACCGGGAGAACCCTGGCAATGTCAGGGAATTTTTTCGAGAGTGTGCTTAAATGTCTTTTTTTCATTGTAATATGAAATTAAGTAACAATGTTTTCATTTGTAATGGTTCAACTATTTGGTTGAAAATTAAACTCGCTCTTTTGAAAAAAAATATGTTATTGTTAGATTCATCATTTTTACTGAAAATGTATCTCTTTGGTTTAAAATTCTTTTTCTTTTTGTTTAAAATTAATTTTTTACATTGAAAATGTAACTAATCCCGTTGAATATTCAATAATTTTAGTTGAAAATTAATCTTTTTAGTTGAAAATTAATTTTTTCTACTGCAAATTTTACTGTTCGATTTTTTGTTGAAAATGAATGCTTTTTTAGTGGAAAATTCGCCTTTTTTAGTAGAAAATTATTATTATTGGTCGTAATTCATTTTCTGGACTAAAAATACTATTATTCCAGTTCAAGATTCATCCTTTTAGTTTAAAATCTTCATATGTAAAATTAAACCTCTTCGTTGAAAATTGAACTATTTTGTTCAAAATTCGTTTTTGTTTTTGGTTTTCCATTTTTGCTAGAAAATGTATCTTTTTTTGTTTATTGAAAATGCTACTATGTAGTTAAAACTCATGTTTTTTGTTTGTTTTTTTTGTTCTGTTTGGTAAAAAACTAACCTTCTCGGTTGAAAATTTGAATTTTTTGTTGAAAATTTACCTTTTTTTAGTTGAAAACTCAGCTATTAATAAATATCTTTCATTCAAAATATTAATATGTCAAATATGCACTCAATTTTAAGTAGGAGTATCGTACAGGTTGGGAAACTTTATAGGGGTTGTGCATAAATTACGTAACACTTTTTTTGGGGGAGGGGGGGTTTTGCTTAGTGTTACATAATGGTGAAAAACTACAGGGAAAAGTCGGAAAAAGCGTTACATAGGGGGTGGGGGTGGGGGTAAAATTGTCGGAAAATTGCGTTACGTAATTTATGCACGACCCCATATGCTAGGGCAGCGCGTTTTTCCCCATTTCTTTGCACTGGTGCCACCTGCTATTACTGTCACATATTATAGTATCAATAATAATACTGCCACAAGTAATGCTGTTATTACTGTCACTTATTAGAATCAATAGTGATATAATAATACGTGACAGTAATTACAGGTTGCACCAGTTCAAAGAAATTGAGAAAACGCGATATCCCAACCTATATATAGAGTCCCAACCTGTACGACATTCCCCTATAAAAAAAAAAATTGATTAGCATTTCGAACTCGAAAGTTCATTGCCTCACTACCCGATTCGGGTAGTGTTTCTAGGTGGATAAATACTACCGTGTGGGTCCACCACACCCACGACGGGTCAACAACACGCAGTATTCCCCGAACGGTCACCCATCCAAGTACTAACCGCGCCCAACACTGCTTAACTTCAGTGATCTAACGGGAACTGGTGTTTTCAGCGTGGTATCGCCGTTGACATTCCCCTATATGAAGATAAAATAAAAATTTGTTTAAATTATCATTCAAATTCATGGACTTCAGAAACAAATTCAAGAAATTATTAATTATGTTTTAACTATTATTTATTTATATAAATATTAGATCTTCCGATACCCGGAAAAAAGCTAGAATATTGTAAGGAAATGTTTTAAGATTTGACTAAACATACTGATGTTGTAGAAATGTTCAAAATTCGCGCATGAACAAAACAGAATATTTTAAAATACGAATTGTATTGCCATCCCGAAATTTGGTACGAGTAGTGAAATATTTTTTATAGTCTTGACTAGTCCGTCCCCTTTTTCAAATCCCCTAATTTTTTGGGACGACTAGACACACCTAGAAAAATCTGTAACATTTCACACTTTCTAAAAACTTAAAAATGATGGGTTACTTTTTCGGATTTAGTACCTCAGAATGGCAGAGGTTAGCGAAAGAACCTTGAAAAGTCAGTAAGAGGATTCCTTGTAATCCAATATAAGTCACGTGCGCGATTTAAGTCTGGGATAAGAGTTCCCATTATAGATACAAACATAATGTTTACGTCGTCTCAGCGGTGGGCGGTGAGAGGTCAGTTCGCAAACACGCTTACCAATAAACACATGTCTTCTCAATTTAAACGATAAAAAATGTCAACTTAAATTGGGTTTTACTTTCTCGAAGATTATAAGGTAATCGGTACAATGTTTGGTCACTTAGGGATCTTTTTTAGTTTAACTATTTGTAAAAAAAACGCTGTAAACGTCGAATGAAATTCTAAAATACACAGCTGACTAATTAATTTTATAAAGATATAAATTGCCATAGTTCAGTGTTAAGAGTGGTAGATAATTTATATTTAGAAAAATTAACAATAATGTAAAAAAGACAATGACTGGCCATGACGACATAGTGATTAGCATAAGCTAATTATTGTAGATTGGCCATTGAATGTGGTGAAGTATAGTCATTGGCCACCTCGTTGGCCATGTCAGGTTATAGGTTACTGATTTTGAAAGCACAATGATTAGCCACTAAATTGTATAATGATTGACCAGGGACAAAAACTGTTTTTGACATGATTTCCACTTATTATTCGTAAGACAAAGTGACAAACAATTATATACATAGTCTATAAAAAATATAAACAATTTTAAATGAATTCGTATTATATTCTCCATATTATGTGTTAACATTTTGGTGAATAATTAAGGATATTCTAGGTGTACCGTCAAGTTCAAATTTACTTAATCGTTAACTTGATTCATAAAATTAAGGAGAAAAAGGCCTTTCTTTATTGCAGCAAATTTGAGAAGAGAAAGGTAAGTGTAAATAATAAACAAGTAGATGATGTCATAATTGTTTATTTAAATGTAGTTATTTGCATATTTGTGTTGTTCCTCCTCCTTCAGGCAGAAGTTGTAATTTTCATGCGATTTAAATTGATAAAAGATCCTTATATTTCTTGAAAGGTTCCTTGTAATTGTATTCTTGACGTTTTTATTAAATATAATTCAGGAAATTGTTTAATTCAAAAAAAGAATATCTGAATTAATTGTACGTATTATTTCGAAATAAAATAATTTAATTATTTCCATAAAAGCGTGACGAACATAATTGTCAAGTACCTTTCAAGGAATAGAATCAGATTTTGTAAATTAACATTGAATGAAAATTACGATTTTTGCCTACGCAGGGGAAGAAAAAACACGAAAATGCAAATAATTACATTTAGTTAAACAATTATGACCTCAACTGTTTACAGAAAAACAGTAGGATCATTTTTGTTGCAGCTCATTTGTTATGGTCTCGAAATGAGATATTTTATTTTAGTCTAGGAGCCAGGGGAAGGTGTCGTGGCCGATAGGGGTAACGGGCTCCACCCAAGTGCTTTTTATGTATTTTGACCCGCTGAACACGAATTTCGAGGGTGGCTTGTCTAAAAATCAATGGTTAATTAGTTATTAACAATTTAATTGTTTAAACCGCTATAAATAGTTTATTATTAGACTTGCCAACATTCTATAAACGGCCATACATTCCTTATCTCTTGCAGAACACGTAGGTTCTTTCAGATTTGAAAAATGTTTGATGGAAGTCGAGATATCCTGATTTTGATTTGACCGCTATATTGATAGGTTGGC
>CAKNXH010001364.1:238069-266493 GCA_932178445.1 Andricus quercusramuli
TACAATAATGGCCCCATTATTGTACAGTACAATAATGAGGCCATTATTGTACTGCTCCCACCACTGACCCATAAAGGGCTACTTAAGTTCCTGAAAACAGACACGTAATACGCCCGAATCATGCCTGCGGCGTATAAAAAACATTCATTGATTTAAAAGTGTACTTTTGTACGTACACAGTAAACCCAGAAATATTTTTTTTGATAAAAACGGTGCAAACAATGGACAATTACAATTATCCGTTGGCGGGTAATTTTTATCCAACTCCTGATAAAAAATATCTCTGGGATTTGCTGTGTAAATGGATTGGAATGTAGCCTCGAGGCTAATAAAAATGTAACTGTTCGGTTGTCCAAGAGGCGTAAAAGCTTGATCGTCGATTACAGTGTAATTTTGAGACCCTAGTGGTTCTGGGAGACCTCTCATGGGCATACGTATCTCCTGAATTGCTTCAATTGTCCTCCCAACCCTCCCTTAGGCGAGTCTCCAGCTGCGGGTCTCGAGGCTTTTACAAGAAGAATAAGTAGCCCAGGGTGGTCTATATGTATAAGACGAAATGAGCTTTACTCACTCGAATGATTTCCCAAGCGACTATGATACACATCGAATAATAAACATTGTTATTTGCTTTTGTTCATAGTTCCTATTTTTATCAAAGTTCACCCAAGTGCAATTCAGACATATCTATAACAATGCAATTCATAAAATCGACCTTAATACATCAAGACCCTAAAATAATACTAGTATTATTTATGTTCCTGTGACATACATCCTGCTGTTGATATGGGTATTTCTTATATTTTTCTTTAGCTTTATAACATTCACAGGGTGGCTGCAGGTCAGGAAAAATTTGGAAATCAGAGAAAAGTCAGCGAATTTTTAGTTGGTCAGGGAAAGTCAGGGATTTCGAACAAAATTGCAAAAGTAGTAACTGTCAATAATAATCAGGACTCCCATACAGTCATTTTTGGTCACTTTTTTTTCTCAAATCACTTTTTAGTTCAATTCAGCTCTGCACTGCAAAAACAAAGTTTTATTTCAGGGCTAATTTCAGGTATCACAATGACATTTAGAAAAAAACAATCTCGAGTGGTACTAAGATGGGACAACTGGTGGGAATCCGGATTAATTTATTTTACATTGAAAATAACAGTTTGAAGTCATCCTATTAAAAAACAGGACACGAAAAAAATGATACCGTAAAAAAGAGATCTCTAGTTATTACAGTGTATACCTATGTCTGAATTTTCTTGAATTCTTTTAAAATATTTTAGGGTATTTTAAAAGCTTTCAAGAACTTTTTAATAAATTCCAATAATTTGATGGCATTTCAAAGGACTTAAAAGATTTTAGGGTATTTTCGAAACTTCCAAGGAAGTTTCAAGGGCTTCAAAAATTTCATAGGGTTTCACAAAACTTCCTGAAATTTTGGAAGGTAGCAACAATTTTATAGGATCTATAAGGTTTTAAAACACTTTTTAAGATTCCTAAGGTTTTTCTCAGATTTTCAAGAAATTCAGTGATTGTAAGGGATTTTAAAAGCTCTCAAGGTATTTTAATCAATTTTCTAAAATTACAGGAAATTCAGATTTCATCTAATTTGACGAGATTTTCGCAGTGTCTCGTCGTCCCGAAATTCGGGATGATTGGTGCAATATTTTTCATAAGCTTGGCTAGTCCCGAATTTTCGGGTGACTGGCCACATAAATAATATTTGTCCAACCCCCCTAACTTGTCGGGACGACTAGACACAGCCCGAGATTTCATAATATTTAAATGGATTTCAATACATTTATTGATAAGAATAGAGGGAATTCATAGGATTCCAATCAGATTGCTGAGGATATCAATGGTTTTAACGGATTTTAAAAGCTCTTAAGGTATTTGAATACATTTTTCATTATTTCAGGAAATATCAGATTTTATGTAATTTTACAAGATTTTATAATATTTCAATGGAATTCAAAAAATTTATTCGCAATAATTGAGAGACTTCGTAGATTTGTAAATATTTCAAGGTATCTCCAAAGATTTTAGGATATTTTGAAAGATTCCAAGGAATTTTCCATTAATCTCAATGATTTGAAGGGATTTTAAAGATTTTAGGATATTTGTAAAAAATCCAAGGAATTTTTTAAGTGCTTTAAAAAGTTTCTAGGTAGTTCAAAAGATTTCAAAGAATTTGAAGTATCTAAGGGTTCTAAGTTCTAAGGGTTTGAAGTAATTTTCAAAAATTCCAAGGAATTTTCAAAAGTTTCAAAAAGTTTCGAGGGATTTTAAAGGATTTGAAATACTTTAGTGAATTTTAAAAGACTCCAAGGAATTTTAATTGATTTCAATAATTTAAAGGTATTTCAAAGGTTTCGAAATATTTTAGGGCATTTTGAAAGACTCGGAAGGCATTTTTAAGAGGTTTAAAAAATTTCAAGGGATTTTTTCCAAGAATTAAAATGATTTTAAGGGTTCATGCGGTTGCAAAGAATTTCATAGAATTGCGAAAGATATGGAACGATTTACAGGACCAATAAGGTTTGAAAATATTCTAAAGTATTCTGAAGGATTTTATAAGATTTCCGAGGATTTGAGAATAATGAATTAAAAATTTATAAATTTAGATTTAAATCTGTATCAGTTTATCATGTCTGTTTTTCTTTCATACAAAGCTCTCCCTATACCTTTGATTTTATAAACTATTTTCAGGATGGGATACTTAAAAAGTTAAATTGAAGCCTTCGAATATCCGAAATTCGAGATTTAAACTTAAAAATACTTAATTAATAATGGGGAAAAAAATAATTACGTGTGGAAAAAGAACAGAAATAATTAATTGAGACAAAATGTCTGTTCCTACTTACGTCACGAAAGAAAGTCGTTATGGAAACTCCCTTTATTGCCTGTAGGGTCAGGTTGATCCCCAAAGCCCTTGAGTCTCGTTCTGCTAGGGTGCGAATGTTTTTTCTGGCTTTCTAACTGCCGGAAAAGCCTTTCCAAAAAAAATACTCCTATCGAAATATACTGTCGATAAGTAACCCGGAAACTTGATCGAACACTTATTAATCTTAATTAATCTTAGCCTCTGTATATCCGGAAAAAACGTTAATATAAAGTTATGAATGGAGGGTCCGCAAGCATTAAGAGGGTTTAATATCTTTCGGCTTAGAGTAGGGAGGCCCATAAAAGTCTATCAAGCTTCAAAGCCAAACGACCAGGGGCCTTCTCACTCTTTTCTCATTTTTTAAAAATTCCTATTTTTACATCACTATTTTTGGTTGCAGATTAATCTTTTTAGTTGAAAATTCATATATTTGTTATAAATTTAACTATTTTGGTAGAAAATTCAACTATTTGATTAAAAATTATCTTCTTTATTGAAAACTGATGTTCTTGGGTTAAAAATTCAACTATTTTGGTCGAATGTTCAACTATTCGGTTGAAAACTTAACTATTTGAGTGGAAAATTAAACTATTTTGTTGAAAATTATGTTGTTGAAAATCCATATTTTCGGGTTGCAAATTCAAATATTATGTAGAAAATTCGTCTTTTTGTCTTGAAAACTCAACTATAAGATTAAAAATAAATTATTTTGTTGAAAATTATATTTTTTTTTTGTAGAAAATTCGTTTTTTGGGTTAAACATTTACCTAATTTGTTGAAAATTCGTCTTTTTGGGTTCAAAATTCAACTACTTGGTTGAAAATGAACCTTTGTGTTGAAAATTTCGAGTAAAATTTATATTTTTGCGTTGAAAATTCAACTGTTTTGCAGACAATTTCGTCTATTAGACTTCAAAATTTAGCAATTTGGTAAAAAATTCAACTATTTGATTAAAAATTTAATTTTTGGTTAAAAATTCATATTTTCGCGTTGAAGATTCAACTCTTCTGTAGAAAATTTTTCTTTTTGTCTTGAAAATTCATCTTTTTAGTTGAAAATTTAACTATTCCATTTTTGGTTCAAAATTGATTTTTCTTAATTAAAAATTTAACTACTGGTTTGAAAAATTCATGTATTTCGTTGAAATTTGGTTAAAAAATCATCTATCTTGTAAGAAATAAGATATTTTTACTTGCAATGTTACGAATTTGAAGCGTTTTAAATTTAATTTAATATAGTACTCACGTTAATTTTACGTAAAAGAATATGTTTCCCTATTTTCGTATAAAATCTCATTATTTTTCCTGTTTTTACAGGCTATCTAGTATCTACTTACCTGGAAAATATCTTCCATTTGAAATATTAATGTGTCAAATATGCACTGAATTCTGAGTATATGAAGATAAAATGAAAATTGGTTTTAATTTTTTATACAAATTCATGGACTTTAGAAACAAATTCAAGAAATTATTAATTTTATTTCAAGTATTATTTATTTATTTAATTATTCGATTTTGAGACACCTGGATAAAACCGCCGTCCCGAAATTTGGGATTTGTAGTCAAATATTTTTTATCAGCTTGGCTAGTCCATCCTATTTTCTAAATCACCTAATGATTAGGGACGACTAGAAAATATTCTAGAATTCAATATGACGTTCATTAATTTGATCTAAAAAAAGTTATTCCCCTATTTTCGTGTGAAATCACCCTATTCCCGATGTTTTAATAGCATTTTGGGCTGTGAAGTACGTTGTTTGGCCCCTAATTTACCCGGCAGCTAACAAGGTACACGATACAATGAAACCAGATTCTATTTGTCACCCGTGACTTGAAAAATGTTTATCGAGGGGTAATCTTGAATCAGTTCTAGTCAGGGTTTCCCCTTGGATTATTTCCACACGATTTGTTCCTTGTTCCTGATGATGAAGGAAAATGAGGCACTCTCGAAATCTATCGTGTTCGCTGACACTGCAAACTTGCCCGATGGTTATCAATTTCTCGGGATGACCTCGCAAAATTCTTTGATCGAATTACGCTAAGGCGGTTTTGGTCGGAATAGATATTCATAAAATAATTCAGAATTTTATGAATGACGGGTCAAAAATTGACTTGTGGTCTTGTGTCTAAATGTTGTTACAGTGTGCTTTTAAGACTAAAAGCTTCCAAATTTATTCCTAAAACCTTTAAAAATCAGTAAAAGTTTTTACAAGATACAAAACTTATATTAGCGATTGAGTTTAAAAGCTTTAACTCTTAAATTTTTCAACTCAGAAACTTCTTAATTGACCTTCCATAAAAATCTAGCATTTGTTGATTGACAGTGCAAATATTGACACTCATTTCTGTAATTCCACCCTTTTTGACTTATCCTCGTTACATGTTTCCTTTGATCAAGAGCATTTTTAATTCAAAACTGAACAAATGGAAAGGTCACTCGCTGCTGTAATATTCCAGTATAATATTGAAATTTCACTGCGAGCGAGAAGACGTGGATTAAAACATTCACCCACATCCCATACGAATCAAATTATGATCCATGAATCGTATTTTGAAGCGTCTTTTCATTTGGCCGATCGCCAAATGTGATAACGATAACTTTCCTCCAGATGCGACTCCCATTTTAATCTACGTATATTGGAGACCTTCCCGGACGAAGTGACTTGTCAGACAAAATTTTTAGTCTTCTTTTTAACACATGCTCCATGAAAATGTTGACTCCACTTTTTGGGTCTATAGCTTCCGGCTATGAAAAAGGAACGAGAGCTGAAGTTAAAAGATTATTTCTGAAACTTTCGTTCCTTATCAGAATGGTGTTGTTATTTTTTAAAAGAAAATATAAAGCTTTAAACATTTTTTTATTATTGTATGGTAAAATATTATATGTCGTAAAATAGATAATCAAATAATTAATAGAGATTGATTTCGAAATTAGAGTTCATCTTCTGCAGTGACTATTTTTTTTTAATATCAAAGATCTAGATCTTTTTTTTTCGTGTTTGTATTTCTGTTGCTTCAAGGCTAATAAAATAAACTTGGCCGATCATTATTATTAGTCACGAACTCAAAGAATGTGACCCCCTTGTTGGAAATTCTATTATTCTTGACAATCTTTCATGACAGAGTCGTAGGATCCAAGTCAAGAATCTGAAACTTTTGATAAAGCTTTCGAAACTTTTCTTATTCATTATTTGAAGCCGTCTTTCAAAAACAGGCCTACTCAGAGTTATCATTCTTTTCAAAAATTAATTGTTCCAAATCAGAAATCTTTAAAATCTTTGAAAAAGCTTGAAGAATCTTTTGAAATCTTTACAAATTGTTTGAAAATATTCAAATTTTTTGAACTCTTTTAAATTGACCGATTAAAATTAACGATTGACCGGGAGTAAAACGGCTCTTGTGGACCTTACGAAACTATGAATAGCTCAGGAACAATTTTCCTTTCACATTTTTCAGGAATGCGATTCGACTGGCAGTACAAACTTGTTGTTGAATCCAACAAACTGTTTTCTGAATGATTTCCCGACTTTCCAGTCCGATCGACATTCTGCTTCATCCAGGCAAGACTAGCAGCTCCTAAAGGACGAGCTGGCATGGTTCAAAAATTGCTCCCTTACTTCACTGAGTCTTATGTTAATTTAAAAGGAAATAATGCACAAAAACTGTTTTTAAAGTAAACGTGAAAACCAGTAATTTTTGTACAAGTTTCACATTTTTTTCAACTGCTTTAATTAAAATATGAAATCTTGCACTATCACCTCGATTTGTCTGTATGTTACAAGTCTGTCAAACGAGTGTGAGTTTCTGTATATATTTCGGATTAAGGAATTCAAAGATATTAACCCTCAAACGGCACACTTCAACCCAGCATACGTAAACGGCACACTAGTGCGAATTGGGATTTTCTTATTTCAGCTGAACATTTTAATATGAAAATAATTTCCAAAATCTGCGTATAAATATATGATTTTGGGGTAAAATTTCTCACCCAATCCGTTGGGGCAACTTAAATTTATCGAAAATTATATCAACTCATCACAAAATTGTTATTAAAAAAAGGCTTTCTTGAAAAATAGACATTTTCAACAAAAAAACATAATTTTTTCAAAATTAAAGGTATTGAAATGTAACTAACGCGATTCTTTATTTAAATAGATGTTCTTTCATGAAAAAAATATGCCAATCCGATAAAATTAGATTAAGTATTTTTCCAGATGTGTCAGATTTTCGGTATTTTTGTATGAAGTATATCACGAGTGCAGGACAGCACACATTGTTATTTTTGTAGTATACAAGCATATTATTGTATAAATAGTGTTTTTGTGTCAAAGTTTGAAAGAATTCATTTTATTATAACTTTGGGAAGCTCTCCATGTGACTGATTGGTAAAAACATTGATCAGTGAATTGTGTCAGGGCGGTGATGTGCGACGTGAGGGTTTGTTAGGAAAGAGTAAAAGTACATAGAATATTTAGAGAAAAGAAAAAGTTTTACTACCTATTTTTAGAAAAAATTAACATTATTATATTGTGAAACTATTACTCTTATGACAATCATCATTGAACATTATTCATTAAGACCAATGCAGTCAACGCAGACAGAAGCTCTGTGATCGACGCACATCGTCTTCAGACTCTTCTGCTAGTGCCTGCAGAACAGTCCTAGAACTTCCCAAACTGTAACGACGTCCTTACTCCGCCATTCTTAATATAACAAAAATGGTTAAAAAAATATCATCATATCAATTTAAAGTCTAACAATAGCGAGTAATTGTAAACTTTGTGCTTTTCGTGCAATATTTTCACTGGTTCATGAAATGTTATTTATTATTGTTTATAATCTTTCTTTTTGTTCATAGACATATTTATAAACAAATTAACTTACCTTTTTATGAAAGATCTTGTTTCAGGCACAGAAACAACGTTTTACAATTTTTCATAAAACTCGACTTGGCACCTTCTAACGGCACACTAGTGCGAATTTGCACCACTTGAAACTTTTATATTGTCTCACTCGGCTGCTCGCAGGCGGATGACTATCTGTTTACGCGTCATGTATTTTTGGGTGTATGGACATATTTAACGTAGCGGTGAGAGACCTTGAAAATAGTTTTAGAAAAAATATCAGCGCTTTGAAATTTTTGCTGGTGCGAATTCGCACTAGTGTGCCGTTTGAGGGTTAATCATCACTCGTAAATAGGGTGGTCTCTTCAAAACAAGGTTATTATTAATTCATGGCATGAATTGCTTCATGGATATAGGTTGCTGCTGTCATCACGGGGGATGTACAAGGGTCAGACTGTACATACGATCTCATCCTAAAACAGGTATCAGGACGAATCGTGGATCGCCTCAAATTTATGTGATAGCGGATAAATAGTATTTCTTTCTTCTTCCGTGCTTTTAAATATAATTAGCAATACTCTCTATGGATTATCAAATATATCTTCTCTCAAACTGTTTGTAATCTTAGTCATTCATCGGCTAAAAGATCCTATTTGAACTCTGATCATAATTCATGAACTTCATACTTACCTAATTGGAAGGTACACATTATTACAAGATTTCTGCCCCTGGAAAATGAGTATAGGTCTCAAGTTCTTGCCATTGTTAACGTATGCACCGAACTAGATTAATACAGTAAACTCCGGAATTGAAATAGAGTACTCGTATGCTAGTTAATTCTGTATTCTAGAATTCTAGGTCTCTAGAGGAGAGCTTTTCCCCTATCGTGTTGTAAGCTCTTTCGAAACAATTCTCTCCGCGAGTTGTATTGTACTTTGTGCGAATGTATAAATGTTGCAGGTTTCTCTTTTCTGTGCATGACATGCACATCTATGTTTGCGAGAGAATAGAATTTCGCATAGCTTTATTGTGTTTACATGTATAGGTACACATGGATAAGACAGATTAATCATGTGTCGGGAAAGATGATACACGATGGGTTGAGTACAAGGTCAAGTACATACCTTATACACTACAGCTGTTACTTCTGTCGTTTCCCAGCGTAGATTTGCCTTCGCCGCGCTGAAAGGCGCCCATGTATTGATCCCTTTTCAACCCAAAACTCAACCAATCCTCGACCTTGTAGCGTGTCCTAGACCAATAGGTTTGTTGAGAAATTCAAGAACCAATCACAAAGTAGTGCGTAACTTTTTGAATTTCTCCGAGCATTAAAGACGTATCTCGTCGCTGTGATTCTAATAAAGCGCGTATCTGACAGCAGGGATCACAGTCCGTCACCTTTTTTACTCAATCCCCCTTTCCCCCCTGAAATTTGAAAAATCCTCTAAAACACGCAAAGTCGAAATTTTTTATCCACTTTCCCCCTTTTTTGATGATACTTATTTTAAATCATTAATTTCAATAACATCTGTATAGAGTTGGCACGCAAAAAAAATCTTTAACCAAAGAGATGACCTTTAAAGTAAAATAATGAATCTTCAACCAAAATATTTTATTTTTATTTATTTCAAATAATATTTTATTTTTAAATAAGTAACAGTTGAAATCATAAAAAAGAGACGTCTTATCAACAAAATAGTTGATTTTTCAACTAAATTGTGTAATTTTCAACCAAAAAAGGTTTAAAAATAAAAACAGTTCATCCAGAAAGATGAATTTTAAATAAAATAGTTGAATCCTCAACCAAAACAGATTAATTTCTAAACAAATAGTTGTATTTTCAACCAAAAAAGATAGAATTTCTACCAAAAGAGGTGAATTTTCAAACCAAAGAGACTAAATTCAATTTCAATTCGATTTCAATTCAGTTTTAATTTTTTAATTCAATTTTAGCCAAATAATTGATTTTTCTAGTTTTTTCAAATTATTTTTATATATAGTTTTTTCAATTATTTTTCAAATAATTGATTGATAATATTGATAATTCTTACTTTAAAGTGTTTTGTACTGGAAAGAATACACTAGAAAAAAAATTTTGCAAATAAAGAATCAAAATCTATCTACTTTAATCTATCTGCTTTAAAAATTCAAGAAGACTTAAGAACGTAGCAAGAGAATCCTCAAAGATCTCTTATTTTTAATGTATTACTTGATATAAAAATCAGTCGTAACATAAAGTATTCAGTCTCTTTAATCGATCAGATTACGATCTATTATACGGTACCGGAATAACAGCATTTAAACTGTAATGGACTACTTACTACGTTTGCAACTCAGTTCAATCACTCTCGGATCATTAATGATCATAAAATGGTATGACGACTTAAATCCTCTTCTATTACTTCCTTGTAATAATCAAGTGTTCTTGAATGTTCAATTCCAATTTCAATCGACAGAATTGTATCAAAGTTTATGTTATTTCAAGATTTTTTATTAAGGCGTTTTTCTATTTTATAGTAAAAATAATAAAAATGTTTCATTCCACAAAGAATGGACCACTTTGTTGATATGGAGTTACGAATAGGAGCATGTGGCCGGATAAATTCCCCCGACATTTCAAGCTCAGGACGAACCCTCTAAGGTTGCTCTGAGAAAAATGAATAGTTGGTGCTGCTAACTTTTTATCAGTAAAGCATTCATTGGTTCGTATAACTGCTCAGTCAGTAAGTAATCGGTTTAGGAAGCCGTTTGTAGTACTCGTGACTAGTTTACATAAGTAACGTTTTATTAGTCAGAGTTACTAATAAGTTAATCATCTTTACTACTAATTGATTTCTCTAACAAAATAAAGTAGGTGGCATAACTAGTTTATTTTTTATCTTGTTTGGTAGGATTGAGAATGTGACAAAGGTACCAAAAGATACCTGCTGCAAAACGAGGAAGAACGTTTAGACATGGCCGCCATAACTCGTTCCTCACTTGATGTCTCGTTGATCATTATATATACAAATACTTACTGATACCTGCCTTACCGTCATTTTTCCGACTAATTCATGTCCACATAAAATGAGAGCAGTCTACGACTCGGCCTCACATCTGCTTCTGGACAAGAAACTTGCACTTTCACACGTGCTTGCCTGCATGCACGGAGAATAACTTTTGGGACAGCCCCCTAGAGCCTAGACGGTGTAAACAGTAGCTTACCATTCGTGGCGTCGAAATTTCACGCTTAGATTCACTATCCCAGGGTGTGAAGTTGACAATCCTGGAGTTTGAACCTGATTATCCCAGGAATTTTAGCTTGATTATCTCGGAATGTTAACTTAATCATGTTAGAGGTTCAACTGTATTATATGTTGTCCTTCTCCTACCTACAGTTATATGCATGAGAGTAAGAGAATGGAGAGACGGAAATTTAAATTAATAAATGAAACCTAAAAAACATGAAAATTGATATAAAATCGATCAAGTCTGAGAACAGCTTCATTATTTTTTAAGAGTAAACATACAAACTTTGAAAACATATCACTTTGAGCACCACTGTTAAAAAAATCTGTACTAAATTTAGTATACATGTAATGTAAGCAAGAAAGTATAACATGAAATTAAATTTAGTATACCAGCGTACAGTAAATTTAGTATATTCATACTGAGTTTAGTATACACTTATATGAAATTTAGTATACATGTATACTAAATCTAGTACAGGTTTTTCTAACAGTGACGAGGGGCTAAGGAAATGGCGTCATTGCACTGAATTGAAATATTTGTAACACTAGAAAATCCAGAAAACGAAACATAAATGCGTATTAGAAATCTCGAAAGTCTTGTTTCTTAGTCAATGAATTACGAAATTTTGAGCATGGTTTTGGTCGAAAATGTTGAAAATACACACTAATTGATGAGTGATGCCTTTGTCCTCAATCTGTCGGAAGTATCGAATTTGACGTTTAAAATCAAAACGAAAACCACTTAATGCACCCTCCACCATATTCTCCACATTTTATTCCTTTCCAGACATGTTCGAAATATCAGAAAATGGTTTAAACGGATACAACAATTTGTGTTTTAACATCTGATTGACGTTATGGAGTGTCGATTTGACTATCCTGATAGTGAGTGTGAATCACCTGTGGATATTCAAACAAACCATAAAATTATGGTCTGGCTGACTATGAAGAAAAAATTGTGGATGGTACATGATACTATCTAGACTAGATTTAGAAGATCAAACTGACCGGCTATCCATTTTTCTCCGTGTGCTACAAGTCATGCAAACGGCTGTGGGTTTCTGTACATATTTCGGATTAAAGAGTTCAAAGATATTATTCATCGTTCTTAAATAAGGTGGTCTCTTCCAAACAAGATTATTAATCATTTATGCCATGAATTAATTCGTGGATATAGGTTTTCACGAGTAAGGAAAATATTAGAGGGTTAATAGTGTGCTGGTGGTGGGGGACCTCGTTCGTAACCACGAGGGTGCACAAGGGTCAAACTATACGTACGATTTCGTCCTGAAACCGGTATGGGGATGGGTCGTGGATCGCCCCGAAATGAGGTATCTAGTTGAAAGTTTGAGAAATCAAATAAAAGACACTATGAAAGGTTTATCTGATTAAAGATAATTTATTAAATGTTGATAATTGCAGGAAAGATCGCTAAGGTAGGAATTGAATAAGTGTTGCATGTACTTAACAATTATTGAGGAAGAAAAAAACTTGAAAATGAAATCCCAAGGGTCATCAAACAAGAAATCGATTGAAATCGAACATGATATACCCTCGGGATACTCTATGGACAAGTAACTCGATACCGTTTAACGGCAAGATGTTTTATCTGACACCTCCTTAAGTCGACACTCGTCATACGTGCCAAATTCACTTTGCGGGTTCAATCTTAAGCCCTCTTTTGAAAAGATAAATTTGTCGATGTCATTTCTGATAAATTTCTCCCTCCTGAATTTTAAAATCGAACTCGAAACCTCTGGAAAAAGCGAAAAAGCAAATTTAAATCTACTGTAAATAGTTACATGCCGGACTGGGAAACTGGGAAATAAAATTTTACAGTTTGAGGCAGTTCTAATTTTAAGCTGTTGAATTTAGAAGACTAATTCCAGAACTTTTTAATTTTCAAGGGTTGCAATTGACAATTTTATTTTATGATTATCAATTTTTTAAATTAATCTAATGATCAATCTTTACCTTAAAGCTGACAGCGATAACTTTTTCACATTAGGAACAATTGAGGAGAGGTTTATCAAAAGTGCACATCTCCACTTTCAAAAATTTTTCAGGAGAGCCAAAAAACGCGATACAGAACCACATCAGCTATTAAAATTAAACCAACTGTATCAATAAGTTCCTTCGCCACCCCTTATTTTTGATCCCTAATTACATCCGTGTATCATAAAACCTGACCTGGTCATGAGGATAAGTATTTTGGAGATGTTGAGTTTTGACGCGGACACGTGGAGATGTCGAGTTTTGATAAAAACAAAAAAACTGAGAAAATCTTTTGAGGCAGAATAAGAATCAAACACAAGTAAAAAAAAACATTTTTATTCCAAATGTCCATTTTCCACGTACAAACCACGCACAAAACTCAATCTACGCTACGCATGAAACACAATAATAAAGGGAAGCTGCTGGCAGACGAAGAAAATGGCAGCAAAGTAACGCGTGTCACACAAAAACGCTTGCCGCAACACGAAACTGAGTGGCGTAATAAAATGCACCGCGATCTAGTGTATGTACAACAAAACAATGTACCGGATCCTTCAAGGGCTTGCTGCCACCCGTTGAGGAACCCGGGAAATAAAATAAAAAATAGAGCGCATTTTCGACAAGTTTGGAGATGATAAGTTTTGAAAAAAACAGCGGACACGGCTATGTTAAAAATGTTAGGAGATGTTCACTTTTGATGTTGACAAACGTGTGAGACTTGGGGTGTGGAGATGTTCAGTTTTGAAGAAAACACACGTTTTTTCAATGCTGTTTTAATGGGAAATGTCCACTTTTTAAAGCTGCGGTTTTAACTACTTATGTAGACCTGAAACCTCAGTCCAAAACCGCAAAAAAATGTTATTTGGCCAGAGGTGGATATGTGCACTTTTGATAAACAATTTTGAGTTGAAAGTTTTTTATCTATTGAATTTACTTTTCATATTCATTATACATATTTATTCAGAAACCAAGACCTTAGTTACAGATTTTTTAATTCATAAAGTTCATTGAATAATTTTAGCTTCAAACATGATAAATTAGGTTGCTTAAAGGCTAATGTTCGAAATTCCAGAATCGTTATGTGAACTTTTCTGGATTCAATAAATTGTTTTTAAGTTGAAAGCATTAATAGTTGCTATAGAGTTCAGGGAAAAAGATTTTCTTAAAAAATACTTAAAACTAAATAAAACATCTTTAGACCTCTAAAAGTCATTACCTGAAGTCTACAATTTTTATTTGAAAGAAAAAACGGAATAGAATAACGCTTCCAGCCAATCATGCACGGAGAAAAATAGATATTAAGACTCAGTATCTGGATTTTTAACTATGGAACAATGATCTAGATATTAATGTGTAATATCTTGATGTTAAAAATGAATATCCAGATAGGGAAGTTAAATATCTCAATATTTTGATGATTAGAGTTTTTCATACCTGGATATTGAATTTTAATATTAAAATATTTCAATTACTAAATATAAATTGCTTCGTTTTGAATGTTTGAATTTCAAAAGTTAAGTACCCGGGAAATTTTTTAAAACCGCTGGAAATGACCGAGAAATATCCGCGTTAATTTTTCTTTTAGTCATGAAAGGCCACCATGAATTTCTTACAATTTATCTTTAGTTAATTTCATTGAAATAGTTTCTATCATTTCTAGAAGGATATAGTCTCTTTGCAAATGTAAAAGTATCTGTCCTTGTCCTATAAATGGATGGAATCTGCATTTAAACGCGAATTAATTGCGAATCAAGTTTAGAGGACTTGAAACTTGATTTACTACTCAGAGTAGAACAAAACGAATTGTCTGCTTTGAGTTTACGAGAAGCGTCTAAACTTCGCAATTTGCAGCAAAGGATCGACTTCAGCATGCTATTTGCAATAGGAGCTAACACCAGAAAATCCTGGCTTCCTTTCAGTCATTTCACTCCTCAAGCCCTTTCTCTGTGTTAGGTGACAGATGTATATATATTTGTATGTTGACCTACTTTTACACTTACATCCTGATTACTACATGCTCAGGGCTCGGATTGTGCGACTTTTTCAACTTTTTTGTACTTTTTTGAAAAAATGCGACTAATCGTCTTCTTTCCGCTTTTTTCAGAAGTTCGCCTTACTTCGTTTAAATTTTAATGACAATAAAACTTTTAAAATATAAATTTTAATCCAAACAAAAATTGTACCACTTTAATTGAGAACATTACAAATTTAATAATTCTAATTTCATGAATCCGTGTTCACAATTGTAACTTTTCCAAATTATTAGCCCTAAAATTTGGACACGTTCAAGTCAGCAACATTTAAAATCTAATTATTTCAAAATTCAATTACATGTCTTTTTGGTTTAAATTCTAACTGAATTAAGAGAACCCAGTAAGAAAATCCATCTATTTTCAGTTGAAAATTCAACTATTTGGTCGTAAAGGCAACTGCTTGGTTGAAAATTCCGTTCTTTGTTGAAATTTCAACTATTTGGTTGAAAACTATGTATCTATTGAAAGTGTAGTATTTCAGGTTGATAATCTTCTATCAATCTTCTAAAAAATGCGCCTTTTTTGGCTTGAATATTCAACTATTTGGTTAAAACTGCAACTGTCTTTGGTTACAGTTTAATTCCTTTTATTTTAAAATTTGTCCATTTGGTTGAAAATTCGTCTATCTGGTTAATAATTCAACTGTCTCTTAAAAAATTCGTTTTTTTAGCTTGAAATTCCAACTATTTACTTGAAGTTTGACCTTTTTTGATTAAAAATTCGACCATTTGATTGATAATTCAAATTCATTTACAATCTCAACCATCTTTTCCCTATCCGCTTTTCCCCTTTTTTAATAGAATTTCTTTTTCTCTCCTGTTTTCCAGAAATTTCTCCTTTTTCCCCCTTTTCTCGATTTTTCAGGCGAACTAAATTATTAGAACTCATTAAGAAAATCCAATTACTTTTAGTTAGAATTTCATTCTTTCTTGGTTGAAATTTCATCTTTCTTGGTTGAAAATGATCTGTTCGTTGAAAATTCAAGTTTCTCCTTTGTTTAAAAAATCGATAATTTGGTTGAAAATTCATCTTTGCAAGTAGAAAAGTCATCTATTTCGGATTTGAAATTTCTCTTTTTTATTAGGAAAGTTCTTGGTTGAAAATTCAACTATTTTGTAAAAAATTCCTCTTTTGGGCTTGAACATTCGATTATTTGTTTAAAATTGCAAATTTTTTTGGTCGAGGTTTAACTGTTTTTATTTGAAAATTCGACTATTTGTTTTGCAGTTCAATTACTTTGTTCAAAAGTAATCTTCGTTGGTAAAAAATTCAACTGTTTTTTTAAACATTCATCTTTTTGGATAGAAAATTCGTCCTTATGGATTGAAGATTCATCCTTCATCGTTGAAAATTATTTTTTTGTTGAAAGTTCAACTCTCTTTTAAGCAACTTGTCCTTTTGCTAGAAAATT
Organism: Andricus quercusramuli; assembly: GCA_932178445.1. Classification (NCBI taxonomy): domain Eukaryota; kingdom Metazoa; phylum Arthropoda; class Insecta; order Hymenoptera; family Cynipidae; genus Andricus; species Andricus quercusramuli. The sequence goes on from CAKNXH010001364.1 coordinate 254,457, forward strand.
CAACTTTTTGTTAAAAATTCATCCATTTTGTTGAGTAATCGTTCCTTTTGATTAAAAGTTCAACTATTTGGTTGTAAGTGCAACTATTGATTTTAAAAATATATTTCTTTAATTTAACTATTTGGTTGAAAATTCATCTTTCTTTGTTGCATATTAAATTTTTTGTTGAAAATTCAACTGTATTTTAAAAAATTTGCATTTTTGGCGTGAAAGTTGAAATATTTTTTTTGAAGTTTGATCTTTTTTTGGTTAAAAATTCATATTTGCATATTGAAAATTTAACAATCTTAATGAAACTTTCAACCAGTTCAACTAGTTCAACTAGTTTGTTGAAAATACAATACAATTCGACGTTAAATCTTGGGAATTTAAAGCGTTTCATATTGAATTCAATATTGTATCCAGGGGAACATGGGGTAAAACGGGACGATTTTGCTTTAGGATTTTTTTTCTCATACTAAAGTTCTTTTTTCCGCCGTGTTCTTCTTTCTTTATTGATTAACAAAAGTGTTCTTTCTCCCATTTTGCCTCTCACACGGGGCAAAACGGGATGCTTTGTTAAATGAAAAATGAAATATATGATTAACAAAATTAATTAAAAAAGAATAAACCTGTGCGCAAGACTGATGAGCCTAATTGTCACACGAAATTCGACCTTCGATTTCTACATTCAGCAGATATCGAAAGCAATGTACGCTCTACTACATCTCTTACGGTGGCCCATTTTGCCCCTGCCCATTCTGCCCCCAAAGTACATTTTTCCAATATGACTTCCGAAAATCACGATAATACTCGCAATCAAAAACGCCTCGACGCAAAAGAAGGGCTATTGAGTACACAGCGGAACGGTGCTGAAGCGATTTTAATTAAACAAACATTTGTATTACCGACGTGTAGATGAAAAAATGTCAAAATTATAAATGGGCCCGAAAGCGAACCATACGTCCCATAATATGGAAAATAACAGCAAAATTATAACAAATTGACATAGGAAATTTCTGACACGACTCAGAACGAAGTTTCTACTATTTCCAGTAGATGGCGTTACACCACAGAGGAGATATAATCATTGTTCCGTTTTGCCCCTGTCGTCATTTTGCCCCATATTCCCCCACATATTAATTTTATTTAAAAGAATTTATTTCCCAATTTTTCTAAAAAATCACCCATTTTCCCGTGTTTCGAGAGTATTTTGGGCTTTGAAATTTTAAAATTTTTAAATGTTCAAAATGAATGTTCTTGAGGTTCAAAATAATGTAAATTATAAACATCTCTCATTTGAAAATAATCCAAGTTCACAAGTTTAGCAGCTCAGAGAGAAATATTTCAAACTCAGATTTAGAATCCTTGAAGCTGAATGACTATTGTTAAAAAATTGTTTAAACCTTAAAGCTTATTTTTATTGAGCAAAGAACATTTGAAAGTCAATAAAAGTTAAGTGCTCTATATTCCCAAAAAGTTAAAGTTATTATTTCAGTCATTCAGTGTCTAATACTGCTTTTTTCATTATCTTCAAAAATCTGATGCGACTTTTTGTAGACTTCTTTCGAAATTTCATGCGATTTTTTTTGTAATTTTTATGCGACTAATGCGACTTTTTTTAAGGCTTCTAGTCGATCCGAGTCCTGCATGCTGGAAAAATCGAAAAAGTCAGGAAGTCTAGGCTAACTATCATTTTCAATGTTAGATCCTCCAAAGCGAAAAATTTTGAATATAAAGCATAAAAATTGCAGAATTTTTAATTTTTAAACGTAAAACATTTATCATTTCTAATTGTAATTTTTCAAAATAAAATACACTTTCATTTTAAAGATGTGTAAAAAATTCTTAAAGTGTTAATCATTCTTAAGATAAAGAGTTGAAGAAATTGAAGAAATTTCGAATGTTTGCCATCAAAATTACAGAATTTTAAATTAACAATTTTTTAATCTAAAAATAAAAATTTTTAAGTGTGAGTGATTTTTGAGATAAAAAATTGAAGAAATTTTAAATGTTTATCATCGAAATTACAGAATTAAACATTTTTTAAATTGAAAAATATTCAATTTTAAAGATGTATAAACAAAAAATCTCAAATTTTCGTGGTTTTGAAGATATAAAGTCAAGTTTTCAATTCTAAATGTTTCAAATTGAAGAAATTTCGAATATATTGCATCAGTGTTAAGGTATTTCTGAAGGATTTAACGGGATTTTTCTTATTTCAGAGGTTTGATTTGAAACTGTTAAATCGATAAATTACGATAAATTTTAAAGATTCTGTAAAACAGCGTTTCACATCTCAACTGAAATCGCGTTGGTGTTAACAATTTATCGAATCGAAGTCTGGCAGTTGATGGGAATTCGAATCATTAAGCTCTTTAGAAAATAGCGACCGCATCATGAACAACAGCCCAAGCGAGAATGCTGCTAATTAGCCGGATAATCAGTGCACTTGACCTACTGCGAATTCTCGGCCTACAATTGGCCCGAATTCCGATGGAGATCGATACCTCGTCCACTAAATCGCACCCCTTAAATAAAGACCCAACTTCAAAATGCTTCTCTGAAACATCCAAAACATATTCTTGTAAAAATAACAATCTTTTTTTAAGATAATTTATTATTACACTGGAAACTGGAATTGTGCAAGGTTTCGGTTATGGCCTTTCGACGTAAATCCAGGGACCCCGAAGGCAGGGCCGTATAAAATAATTTATGTTGGATTTGGACGTATGACGAAGTCTGATGCAGCTAACGCACTAAGAGTCCGACCTTTAGGCTGTTTCTCACGCTTGACTGAACACATCTTTCCCTCTCGACACCGCGGCTCCTCTCATCGCAAAACCGCCGAGCGGCATTAATCCTCGGAACGCACAAGTTCAGTTGACGGCAATCCAGGTTCCAGTGTTATTACAGGCCAAAATAGCGCACTGCGCACGCTTATTACATGTTCCTTATTTTTGCCTGATTATCAAATAAAAATATATAATTAAATTTAAAATACCTTAAAACGGGGTAAAGTCGCTCATCCCCAAATTTATATTTTGAAATTCAGTATCAAATTTCTTAGGGGAAAAGTAAAAGATTGTCGATTGTTTCGATTAGTTAAGCTGACATACTTTATTTTGAAATTTATTTGATGTGTATTTATTGTTGAGCGACTTTACTCTATATGAGGGACTTAAACCAGTTTTACAGTACTACAAAATATATTTAATCATCATAAATTAAAATAAATATTAGATTCATCGGGTTTCATACCATTTTAATTTTAATTATGTCTTTAATCGTCTTTCAGTAATCTGTAACTTTTATTTCAATGCAAGATTTTATCCCAGCCGAAATTAGAAAGAAATAATTAAGTTAATTTTGGATTTTATATCCTTTGAAGTTGATACTCTTCCATTTTAAAGATGCAAAAATAACAGTTATTAAATTTTGAAAATCAAAAGTCAAGTTTTCAATTCGAAATCTTCCAAATTGAAGAAATTTCGAATGTTATTTAAATTATTAAATTAATGATTCATCTATAATATTAAATTGATAATAAATATTCAACTATATGGTATAAAAAGAGATTCCAATTTTTCTAACAAGATTATGGGAAAGATAATTTCTAAATAAAGTCTTTTATTTAAAAAACTACAAAAAATGGTGTATCAGAGTAATATATTCTTCCAAAAATAAATCTTTTTTGTTCATTAGAGACAAATATATACCAATGAAAAAAGAGAGGGAAAAGAAAAGATTCAACACAACAAATCAATCACTCCCTTCTTTATTCTTTCTCCGTCTTTGTGTACTACGAGAAAAACATCTAGTATAAGAAAAGAAAGAATAAAGGAGTGTTTCATTTAGTTGAATCATTTTTCTTTATTTTCTTCCTCTTTTTTTCGTTACCACTCAAAGAAACACAAATGGAATTCACTCTTAAATTTAAGGTTAAGAGGATTTCCATTTGTCTCAAAAAGAACATTTTTGTGCCAAAAATTATCTTTTTGCGACAGACTTCATCTAACCTGGGTGGAAAATAATTACGTTTGTGTAAAAAAGATGCTCACGTGGTTTCAAACGAAACAGGCAAGAGTATGATCCTTTCGTTTCAAAACAACTTTTTCTCTGAGTGTACATAAAAAAATATTTATTTAGAAATTATGTTTTTATACTCTTTGTTGAAAATTTCAAGAAACATTAATTCGTGGACTTAAATCATGGGAAAGAAAATTTGGTGGAACATTTTTTGCCATTTTTTTTAATTTCCCTTATCAAATCTGGGTTTAAATGATTGAAAATCACTCAATACGTACTTCTGCTGACGTACGTCAGCTAGAGATTTCAATCTTTTCTTGATACTTCTCTTTGTGAATTTGAAAATAATATAGAATATAAGTGGATATTTTATAGAGGATTTTCAGAAACAATTTTGATTGAAATTCGTGGGAGTTTTGATTAATTTCCGGGAGGTATGAGAATGATGAAAAATTGAAGTTCCAGTTAAGCGTTTGTTTGAGGATAGACGGGATAGACGGGTTAGACTTTATATCGGAAGTTCTTTATCCATTGAAGTGGAACGTTGCGGTGTGCGGCTGACCAAAGTAGCTTCATACTACTGGAAGGTCTGCGGGGATCAAACGATCCCCTTCAATCTCGCTTGTCCAATAAGCAGCTTCTGCATATAACCCAGGGAAATCCTTTGTCCTCACCATACGCGGTTTCAGTACCAGCATACTTACTCGAAGATATATAATATTTTTTATATAAATATTCGTTCTCACTCTAAAACTTTAACGAAACTCAAAAATTCTTACGCGGACCGGGAATTTTATTTAATTTTCAGTAAAAAATCTTAAAGCTTGTAAAATAATGGTTAGTTTTAATTTCAATAGCAGCATATAATAAAACGTTCCTAATGGTAAAAAATATATGTAAAAATATTTATCGAGTAAGGAAAGCCAACAAATTCAATTTTAGTTCCAGACTGCACACTTTTTCCTCTATTCCCCTCTTTCCTCTTTTTTTCTTTTTTTTTTGTTTTTTGAAATCGAACTATATTAGTAGAACTAAATACATAAGAAAATCCAATTCTTTTGGTTGAAAGTTTTATTTTTGCTTAAAACCCTCCAAGGACCAGTGTGACGTATACGTCACATGAGAAATTAAATTAAAAAAAAAAACATAATTCGTTAAATTGAATGATAATATTAATACTATGACTTTAAAAAAAATAGTTCTCGTCCTTGGAGGGTTAAAAATTCAACTATTTTGTTGAAAATTTAATTTAACTTTTTTTTTTAACTTCGACTTTTTGTATCGAAAATTCAAATATTGGTTGAAGTTTTATCGGGTTTTAGTTAAAAATTTACCTCTGTTGGTTGAAAAATGAACTTTTTGGCTAAAACTTTAATTACTTTGTTGAAAATTCGTCTTTTGATTGACAGTTCACTTATTTTGTTGTAAATGCAACTGTTTATTTGAAAATTCTTTTTTTTTGTTGTTGAAAATTCATCTTTATTGGTTGAAAACTATCTTTTTGATTGGAAGTTTACCATTTCAGGTTGATAATAATTAACTATCTTTTAAAAAATTCCTCTTTTTGGTTTGAAAATTCAACTATAAATTTGGTCAAAAATGCAACTGTTTGCAAATGAGCTTTTTGCATCAAAAATTATTGAAAAATCAATTACATGTTGTTAAAGGATTTGTTCGAAATCTCTTTTTTATTGTAGTAATAAAAAGATTGGTGATTCGCAACCAGATACCTGACTCTCTGTACACATGTCTGCTGTCGTCTTTTTTTTAGCATCTCTAACCTCTTATCTTTTTTAAAACTTGTTTGTTACCATATTCCTCTTCCTAAAAGTTTTTAAATACTGTAAAATAATAATATACTTTTTTTCAAAGAAAAAACTCTCAAATAAAGATATTTTCCACGTTGTTCGCACCAAAATACCGCAATCAAATTCCAAGATAAAATGTTAAATTTTCATTTTCTACCAAAAGCCACATTTATAACTTTTACAACAGTTACAGTGCGATTCCGCCATTTTAAATGTTTATTTTCCCAGAACAGAATAAGTTTTTTCTATGAAAACTTTTCTATTCTTATTCAGCCTGCCCATATTTCGGGAGCAAGATTTTATTATAAAAAATATATACATATATATAGATTATCAGTGGCTATCTTAAAAATGATTTTCAAAACTAGTGAAATTAGAACCGCCAAATTCTTGAATGATTTACTCGGAATTGGTTAACTTTTTCTAGGCACAACTCATTTTCTCCCAATTTAGCAACTTAATATCTCGGGAGAAAATTTTTATTTTTTGTTTAAACTGAAAATTGCACTTTTTTCGTAATCATCAACCGAGCTTGCTTAAATTTGAGGTTCCTGTCACTTTGAGATTGTAAATTTCCACATTTTATTTCTCGGAACTGGAAAATTTCTTTTAATTATACTTTTTTGGCCTCAATTATACTTTTTTGTGTCATCGAAATTTGAATTTTCAATTTTCCAACAAAGTTCAAAAGTTGTTATGATAATCTTGTAGGGTGTAAATGCTACAACTCTGGTAATTTTTTTCATCCAAAGAAGTCACAAGGATAAATTGTTCGTCTTTTTTAATACTACGAATAGCCGTTCATGGAATTTTGAAAAAATAAAAAAGTGGTCTCAAAAATACTGAAAATGCTTAAACTTTTTAAATTGTTATCCAAAATGGCTGGCTAACGAACTTCACCTACAGTTTATAGGACACTAAAAGAGTCCATGGCTAATCCAATCGGTCAATTCTTTCGGGAAATTTCAGACTGTTTTTTGTTACAGTTTAATCGCTTTTGCTTGCAAATTTGAGTCTTTGGTTGAAAATTCATCTTTGTAGGTAGAAAGTTCAACTGTTTTGTTGAACATTCGTCTATTTGGACAGAAAATTTGTCCTTTTAGAGTGAAACTTCAAATGTCTTCTAAAAAATGCAGTTATTTGATTGAAAATGCAACGGTTGTTTTTCCTTGAAGTTTATTTTTTTTTTCAATTCAATCATTTGATTGAAACTTCATCTTTGTGAGTTGAAAATTTAACCATTTTGGTAAGAAATTATCTTTTTGGCCGAAAATTCAACTGCTTTGTTGAAAATTCGTCCTTTGGGATTGAAAATTCACTTTTTATAATAGAAACGTCATCTTTTCGGTTTGAAATAAATAAGTAAATTAAAAATTTTAAAATTGTATTATAAAATTGTATCATTCCAATTATTTATTAATAATAATATTATTAATACGTTAAACATTTTATAAGCTTTAAAGGCTCGTCTTTGAATATTCATGGTCGAGGAAAATGAAGAATTGATCAGGGAAAAGTCATGGAATTTTGAAAATCAAGTTGTTTAGAATCAACCATAGAAGTTTTTCGGGTACTCTGAAAAATCTGAATTCTCATCGAAAAATCAAAATCTATCAAGATTTTGAATAAAAAATTGCAATGATCGTGACGTGACGCACTAAATCGGGTCGAATTGTCAATAATTGCGGAATTCACTTAGGGGGTTTGACTTTCAAATGCTTGCCATGAGTGCATTTGGCCGAGTCTCAACGAAGCAGAGAGGTGCGATCTAAAAAGTTTCCGTGCACACCTCTTTCCGTTGAGGCGAAGCTGCGACTGCTAACTTGTTTTCCTCGTTTGCAGGCGGCAATTTGTGCTCCAGAAAGCAGTAACTGCGTTTAAACTCTCAAACCAGAAACAACTCAAATACAAGCTTAACTGAGGTTTATTCTCTCGTGAATGTTGCCACAAGCGATTCGTAATATTGGCACGATGTCAAAAGAGGTACGAAAGGAAATGATTTGAGGTCCGTTGCCAGCCTCTTGTGTCTGGGAGAAAATTAATAATAATAAAAACAGTCATAATAATAATAATAAGAGAAAAAGAGGCGTTTAGTGAAAACTATCTCGCGAGAGATTGCGATAAAAGTGGCTCTTAAGAGTGGGAAGAAAAAAATGAGAGGCTACGTGGCGTGAGCTTTTTTGGGAGTTTTTGAGACAAATAGGGGAAGTGGGAAGTTTTTTTGGAAAAGAAGAAAATGGCGTTGTTCGCCGGAGGTGGTGGAGGCAGGGAAACTCCCCCAGGCTCTCAGGATCACCCAACGTCTTCAGGCACACCTTCCCGACAACGTAGTCTTAAGGATCGTCTGCGGGAGGGAATTACTGGCGGATTTACGTGGCAGTGAGTATTATTTGTTATCACGCATATACTTTGTCATTGGAATTTTACATTTGTTGGATTTATGATCATTCTTAGGAAGGTGAAACAAAATCTTGTACTTTTTCTGTGTGGACAGGACAAGGAGTCTATAAACATAATAAGTCAGGGAAATTGTTAATTTCACAAAAAATCATAGAATATTATTATAATCTGTAAAATTTTCAAAACAATTAACAACTGTCGTATACGATTTACGTAATTACATCTTTTTCAAATTCAAAGTTTTAGAATTTTTATTGTTTTCACCGATGCGGAAAAATTATGTATAGTTTATACATAGTGTGAAGTATTATATATAATATTCATTTGTTTTATCCTTTTTTTTGTATAAAACAAATGAATATTATATATAATACTTCACACTATATATAAACTATATATATTTTTTCCGCCTGGGCAGATTGCAATAATTATCATTTTAAATCAGGCAGAGAGGTCCAGCTTAGTGTGTGAGAATGATTTGGTATTTGAATAGTGAAAATAATAGAACGCGTTGGATCAAAGGATTTTTTTCATTACATTCTCATTCTAATGAGAAGGTAATAGTTTTATGTAAAATTTGACTGTCGTTTTTCATCAAATCTCTACGTTTTGAGACCTCCTGAGTCAGAAAAAACGTTTTTTACGAAGGTGTATGTCTGTCTGTCTGTAGTATCGTGTAGCCACGATAACTTTTGCAAGATTGATCAGATTGGGTTGTGCTTTGGCACACTTTTTTAAGGCCTACAAAGAAAGAACGAGTTCATTAACCAGCTTTGTTGGATCAAAATTCAAGAAGTGAGCAAACTTTAGAAAATTTTTGAGACCACTTTGTTAAAGATTTGAAAATTCTATGTACAGTTATTAAAAGTACTCAAAAAGACGAACAAAATATCATAATGACTTTTTTTGATAAAAAAATGACTGGAGTTATAGCATTTTCAAAATTCTGAAAAACAAACGAAAATGAATATTTGAAGCCAAAAAACGCACGATTTGAAAAAAAGTCAGGAGGTGAGAAACGTTGCTTTTTAAACACCCTACAATATTTTCATAACGACTTTTTGAATTTTTAAAAAATCAATAATTCAAATTTTGATCGTACAAAAAAATAATGAAAAATCGAAAATTCCATTTTTCCGTCAAAATAGATACTATTTTTCAAAAAGAATTTTAAAAAAATAGTACATGAAAAACTCAGAAAAGACCTGTAATTTGAAACCAAAATTATGCCTTCAAATGAGAAAGTTTCCAGTTTTAATATCTCTTTCAATGTAAGCTTTTACACTGATGTGAGATTACAAAAGCTTGGTAGATAATAGATAATACTCTATGATTAAAAAAACCACATTCTGATGACCGAAGTTTCTGAAAAGAAAGAAAAAACTGAAAACTTGTAAGACATTGAATAAACTTAAAGATCCGTAAGGGCGATGGACATGCATATTATGTGTAAAAAAATGAATGAAACTTTATACATGAAGGTAAATTATTCATACCTTTGTATCTGATAAAACTTTAATAACCTACAAAGTAGATATATTTCTGAAAGGAATAGATTATCTTTTCAACTATCTTTTTCCTGAATACTATTTTTTGGTAGTTTTCAAAGCGGTATTGTTACGCAGGAATGAAGCAGTTAGTATTAATTTATTTCCGGATTAAAGGTCACATCCTCTTCAATTATGAATCATAAAAAATGAAAAAGGTTTGATATTTTCAAGACTAATCATAATTGTTAATAAATTGATAATCAATAGTTGGCAAGTATTCCTAAAGTGAGAACTGAATAATTTAAAAGAATAATTAACTTTAACAAAGAAGATTAGTTTACTCTTTAATAACTAAAGAGAGAAATTTCTTAACGATATAATGTACATTCAACCTTCCTAAACTGCCATAAAAAATGCATTATCGATCGACAAATGTTTGTTTTGAACTATAATACCTTCTATTCAAGAATTAATAGCACGTAATTGAATATTTCCATGTTTTTCCTAGAGATAAACAGTTTAATTTGAAACAATACTTTGAGCGTAAGAAAAAATTAGCATTCAGCAAAAACAATATCATGGAAATTTTAAGGTCGATCGTTTCTGTTGGTCAAAGTAGTTAATTCCATTAGGAGTGTAACTGATTGCTAATAGATGGCACGAGAGTTGCCATTCATGAGTTTATTGAGTAAAAAACGTTAACAAGGGAATTTTTAGAGACTTAATGGTGATTCATGATAGGAATATATTTTTAAATCAAGACAATATAAAATAGAAGTAAAATGGGTCATTAAAAAAAAGAACTTCTCGCAACTGAGCTGCAGAGTTTTAACTGAGAGCAATTATTTCTCATAATGAGTACTTAATTATGACGACAAGTGTCTGAGACAGTTGCTTTTCAAGCAATCGACCCTGTTTTCAAACAGAGCCTTAAGATGTGCCACGTAATAAAAATGAGAGACATCTTTTTACGAGCAAAATATACTGTTAACAGTATCATATTGAATCGCAATATTGCAGGAAGAATATAGTAAACTTCTTAATCGAATATAAAATATAGCAACTTTTATTTCTTTCAGTTCTTTGTTCTATTTTCAATTACTCTTTTATTGGAAAAGTGTATTCTATGATATGGGGCCGTCCATAAACTACATTACCTTGGGGAGGGGGGGGGGGGGGGAAAAACAAAAGGTGGTTACCCGGGGGGGCGGGGCAATCGATGTCACATTACGAACTTAGATAACATTTGGTCGACACCAAATAAAATCATCTAATTAGATAACATTTAGTACGTTTCCTGATCATACATTTGAACAGTTTGCGAATTTTGCGAAAGGTTACCCTGCAACGGTACAATTCAATAATAACTTAATTTAAAAATCATTTTCAGATTTCACACTCTTTCTCTTCTTTTCCCCTTTTTTCAAATAATTCCTATTTTTCGCCTTTTTCTAATTTTGTCGCTCAAATGCGGTTGAAAAGTCTACTATTGAATTTTTAGTTCAGAATTTATCTTGTTTGGTTAAAAATTGTACTATTTGATTGCAAACTTAATTCTTTTATTGAAAATGCAACCATTTTGTTACTAATCTTTTTACATTCTCATCATAATGAGAAGGTATTGATTTTATGTGAAAAATGACTTTCGTGGATTTCATCAAATGTCGACGTTTTGAGGCCCCCTGAGTCAGAAAAAATGGTTTTTACGTCGGTGTCTGTCTGTCTGTCGTTGTCGTCGTTGTCGTCGTTGTCGTCGTCGTTGTCGTTGTCGTTGTCGTTGTCGTCGTCTGTATATCGGATAACTTTTGAAAGACTAATCGGATTGGATTGTGCTTTCGCACACAGTTTTTGGGACCAAAAAGAGAGATCGAGTTCGTTAACCAGCCATTTTCGATGAAAATTAAAAAAGTTAGGACATTATAAAAAAATTTTAGACCATTTTTTTCAAAATTTGAAAATCATATGTACGGCCGCTTATAGTCATCGAAAATTCAAACAATTTATTCCCATGACATTTTTCGATAAAATCAAAATTTTCAGAGTTACGGCATTTTCAAAATCCAAAAAAAGAAACGAAAATTAACATTTTCAGCCAAACAACGCACTATACGAAAAAAAGTCTGGACATGAAAAGTGTTTCTTTTTCAACGCCCTACAAGATTATCATAACGACTTTTTGAATTTTCTCGAAAAATCGAAAATTCACATTTTTATTGCACAAAAAATAATTAAAAATCCAAAAATTCAATTTTACGGCAAAAATATGCAAGATACGACAAATGACGATGAAACAAAATTTGTGCGTAAAAAAAAGATCTACAAATTTGTTAT
>CAKNXH010001364.1:266593-286983 GCA_932178445.1 Andricus quercusramuli
TAATACAGAAAGGGTGCTAAAAATTCTGGGGATCCAACAAGAAAAAGCTATAACGGGGAAAAGTTAGTTAGCTTATGCTTAGAAAAGGACGTATTTATTACAAATACTTGGTTTATACATAGAATGATCCACAATTACACCTGGCGTAAAGAAAATAGCCACATTATAATTGACACCGTTATTGTGGATGAAAGACTAAGAGAACTCGTCAAAGATACAAGAGTCATGAGGGGCTCTAAATGTAATACTGACCATCACCTTCTAGTCTCCAAAATGAGCTTAGGGCGGGGATGGAGAAGAAATAGAACCAAACAAACGAAACAAACGCGAAACAAGATTAAAAATTTACAGAAACCGGGATATCCGAAGATACATAAGAAGCCATAGAAACACGAGAGCTCGCATGAAAAAATGCATGGACGTGAAGGAAGGTAGAGAAGTATGCCAGGACAGAAAAGTGTGGCGACAAATAGTTTATAAAAAGAATGTGAGTAGAGTGTATGACGCTTGAAACGAAAGACCTTAGATACTAATAGGCCCAAGTGGGGGACCGCACACACAATAATTTTTTGAGGCTCTTTACTTGGGGTGGTCACTAGAGAGATTGATCAGCCACCTGGCTCGGAGCAATGTTGTGGGACGAACGTGTTATTTAAATAAATAACACGCAAATTCTAGATCAATCTAAAACATGTATATCTCCTTCCCCACATTACTATTTTCCAACCGTGCGAATCACGCCTACCCCGAAAGGGAAATGGCCTAATAGTATAATAATAATTAATGTTCATGGTACTTGAAAATTCGAACAATTTATTCTATTTTTACATTCTCATCCAGAGAAGGTATTAGATTTGTGTAAAATTTGACCCCTCCCCCCATTTTTGTCAAATGTCCATTTTTCAATAATCATTCAAAAATTTATCATATATATGTTCCAAAAACAACTTAGATACTTTTTTTCGCCCCTTTTCAGATAGTTGGAAGAAATCTTTCTGATTGTATGATTTATTTTTTATTAGACAGATACGGAAATGTACGCTGAAGTGAAGGAATTTCCTTCTTCATTTTAAAGCAAATACAAATTTAATAATTTTTATTTGAAGAACATTGAACATAAAATATTGTCATTGCGAACCGCGACAACCAAATGGCGCGCCGTGATCGCGATCAAACTTTTGAGTTTACATTAAACGATGAACAGAAACGAGCGTGGCGCAAGACTTACATGATTTTTAAACGAAATATCGAGCGCGAAGCGCGAGTGTCTTGATGAGAATGTATTCCTTAAGGTCGATAGAACCTTAAGTAAATTAGTTCCTCTTTCTATGTAAAGTTTACATAATTAAACCAAAAGCAGGTCATAACGATGAAGCTAACTAAGAGAGCATTAGCCCGCGAAGCGCGCAATAGTAAGCACATGAAGTGCGAAAACCAAGATGAACCGAGCTTAAAGCGTCAGGAAAATGTGTCCGAGCGCGTAGCGCGAGGTGAACATATTATCGAGCGCGAAGCGCGAGATAAACATATCATCGAGCGCGAAGCGCGAGATACAACAGGTGCGCGCCCTAGGCGCGCTCAAACTAGCGAGCGAAGCGAGCCGCGCGCGAAGCGCGCGATGAGAATGTGCCCGCGAAGCGGGCAGATTTTTTTTAATTCAATTGCTTGGTGGAAAATTTATCTGCTTTGTTATAGGAATTCATTTTTAGCTGAAAATTAATTTTTCGAAATGCAAATTTAACTATTCCATTTTTTGTTAAAAACTTATCTCTTGTCGTTAGAAATTCAACTATTTGATTGAAAATTTATCCTTTTCAGTTGGATATTCAACTACTTGCTTGAATGTTGAACTCTCTTATTAAAAGTTCAACTGCTTTGCAGAAAATTAATCTTCTTGCCTCGAAAACTCAATAATTTGGTAGCAAATTAAACTGTTTTTTTTTTATTCAACTGTTTGGTAGGAAATTAAGTTTTTTGTTGAAAAATCATATTTGGCTTCAAAATTCATGTATTTTGTGTAAAATTCGTTTTTTCGGTAGAATATTTATCTTCTTGGCAGAAAATTCATCATTTTGGTTAACTATTTGGTTGAAAATTCATTTTTTTTGGTTGGTTCAATTAAACTGGTTGGAAATTCGTTCTTTTTTTGTTGAAACATCATTTTGGACCGGAAAATTTAACGATTCCGTTTTCGATTGAAAACTTATCTTTTTTTAAGTTGAAAATTGTACTGTTTGGTAGAAAATTAATTTTTGTAGGTTAAAAATTCAGCTATTTGATTAAAAATTCAACTGTTTTGTTCAAAATTAATTATTTTGTTGAAAAATCAATTATTTTGTTAAAGTCATATTCTTGGGTCTTAAATTCAACTGTTTTTGTTGAAAATTCGTTCTTTTGGATTGAAAATGCATCATTTTGGTAGAAGAGTTTTGGTTGAAAAATCATCTTTCCTGGTTGAAAATAAACATTTGTGTTCAAAATTCGACCATTTAATTCAAAAAGCATTTTTGTTGGTTAAAAATTCAACTATTTTGTTAACAGCATCTAAATTATGTCCAATGATAATCTCAAGAATTGCAAATTTGTATATTAGATATTGATTAATATTGATTTAAAACATTGAAAATTACGAATGTAATTAGAATGAATTTGAAATCCTGGATTTCACTAAAAAAGTGAAGATAATTGAACGAACTATTTTTTTGTAAGTAGGGCACTGAATTTCAATCAACTGTTGTCTTCTTTTTATTCGCTGATGTATCTTTTTAAAAATTGTCAATATGCATTCCTGCTAACAAAATAGTTCGACCAGTAATTTATTTTTTCAGTATTATACATATACGTTAGGTATTATTGAGAATTGTGTTTTAGAAATATTGAGTAAGGATTTATTAAATAATTTGTTAAATCTTTCTTTTTTCTAATCGTACTTTTTTGTCTGTTTCAGGTAAGTGTCTCTTTTAATTAACGCGAAATTTTCGTGAGGTACATATGGTAAGAAAAATCTTGAAACTTTGTTAAAATTATTTGGAAAATTTCTACACTAGATTTCACCTTCGAATACTGATGAGGATTCTAAAAAAATATTCCATCAATAATTTCCAATATCTCCTATAAACTTAAAACCAATGGCTTTTGTGCCCTGTAGCAGGTCCTTTTGTCTACGATTTAATAGACTTCTGATTTTATGTCCATGTACACATTTACCCGATTCTTACTTAACCGATGTACGTCTTTTTGCAATAACTCACATCCACATAAAATATCGAGTTAAAAATTTGGGAAATTAAACAAAAGGTCAGGCCTGAGATTGCATGGAGGCCATGTAGGTATTACTTGTTTCTCTTTATTTTTTGAGTTTAACAGTTTGTTTAGAATTTAAAAACTGTTCATTTGGTTCGTAACTCACTCTTATGGTCGTTATATTCTTACGACAAAATATTATAGGAAATTCGGTATAGGGGTATAATAAAAAAAGTGACGGAAAAAAATAGAAACTACAAACGAATGATTGATTTATTTTACCTATGTGGAAATGCAAATGGGGGGGCTGGTCGGGTACCCGACCAGTTGGCCCTACTTTAAGTCGGGGGCTATTCGGGACAACTTATTAGGGTACTCGACCAGTTCCGTCACGGTGAATTAGTCGGGGCTGGACAGTTGACCCGACTTATCCCAGTCGGGGTCTAGTCGGGTACTACCCAGGTGAAAAAACACCACGGGCGCAGTACCACTATTGCCATACTCTGAAAATATAACAAAAAAGGTATTTAAAAAATAAATAATAATTTATTGCGAGCATGTTGTCTATAACTATTCGTGGCTATGCGTAGAATGAAAACATATAGCACACTTTTTATCATTATATTACAAATAAAATGTTTAACGCTACGGGGTTTCCAACCTACATCTATACCTGAATCTGTCGCCTAGCAGTAGTAGTCTGAACCATTACTCTATACCTACAGAATTGAAAGTCAATGAAAAAAACCATCCTCGTAAGCCACAGCTCAAAAAATTTATAACAATTTTTTAACTCTTCTCAATAATTTTTTTATTATTATACGACATCATTTACATGTAAAATAAATGAACTGTTAACAGGAATATAAATGAAATAATTTTCAAATAAATAATTTTAATCGATTACAAGTTTTCTTCGTGTATGAGACTATTTTACGACAATTAAGAATTACATCAAATGTAATTTTTTTTTGAACATTTACAATTTGTCTTAAAAATTGAACTTGGAAAAAACAGAAAAAAAAATTGTTTTCGCGATATTTACCTTTATAGTTTTTCAAAATTTTAGAACACATGAACAGTCTTAAAGTCTCGTTGAATTGATATGAAAAATGTTATATTAAAACAAGAATAGCCTGACCAGAGCTCGATTAAAACCCGCCTAGGAATTTTGACACGAAAATAGCGTACACAGAAGATTAAGACTTTTTTGAACGAAATTCGAAGAATCCTGTAGTTTTTCCAAAGATTTCGGGAGATTTGAAAGAATTTCACAAAATTGAAAGGATTTTATAGAACCTCTATTATTGTCACAAAGGATTTAAGGGCGTTTAAAACATTTCAAGCTATTTTAACAGATTGCAAAGAATTTTCAAGAGATTTTGACAATTTGAAAGGATTTGAAAGAATTTCATAGGAAACCACAGATTTTAAGCTCGATTTTAAAGGATTTCTAGAGAACTTTGAAAAATAAATGAAATTAAACTTTAAAAGAACTTCTAGCGATTCCAAACATTTCGAAGGATTTCAACTAATTTTAACGATTTCAAGGGATGTGAAGTAATTTAACAACTTTTATAGTATATTAAAAATTTCAAGGAATTTAAAAGAATTTCACAAGATTCAGTGGTTTAATGGGACCTCGATGCATTGCAAAGATTTGAGGGGATTTTACAAATTTCAAGGGATTTCTATAAGAGAACTTTACGGAGTATATTTTTAATGATTTCTAATTGTTTCATTATAGGCATATTTTGATTTTCCTATATTAATTTTTGGTTAGGACAATTAGCAATTTTGAATGGAAGTTGCATATTCATTTTTTGTATTAATACCTACCCACGTATTTTTTGTCAATCTCAGACACTTAAAGGGTCCTAAAAAAAGTTGGTATGGTTAGGTCTTAATTTTTGATGCCGATAATTTAGGAATCGGATAAATGGCACATGACCTAAATGACCTGATCTTGGATGGAGTACGAAATAATAATAAAACATAGAGAATATTGTCGTTGCAAAATGCAGTCGAATAACTAAGATCATTACTCGTCGGAATCAGGGAAACGTGACCAATTGCATTTATGGCAATCTTTTATGATCAGTATATATCCTGGATTATCCAGGCAAACCTGGGGTTTCCTAGTGTCATGTGCATCCTCTCTAATCCTTAATGTGAAATACAGGCATATAGTAGTTACCACGCGCTCATTATTTTCCTCTATGTGGACACAAGTTCCTATTACATATCTCGCAAATTGTGCTTTTTATGAGACCAGATGACAATGTGGCAGCTTCTCCAATTGCACTCTCTAAAATTACATTTTCACAGTGCACATACTTTTTGATATGCGTTTTGTTGTTCATCTCCTTTTTAGGGTATTAAAGTACATCCACTGCACATTAAAAAAATATAGTAATTATTACTATGCCTATATTCAGGTACATATAATCAGAGATTTATCTCAATTTTAAGTTAAAATCGTGCTACAATCTAAATACGAAGTCTGTCCGGAAAGTAGTATCCGACTTTGTGGTGTACCAGTAGTAAGAGCTAATTCTGGTGCATGACGATGATACTTCCTTCAAAAAATTCCCCTTTGGAAGCCACAACCTTCTTCTAGCAATCCTTCCACTTTTGGATGTACTCCTTAAAGTCGCACCTTTCGGAATAGCTAGCAACTGTCTCGTCGCATTCTGTTTTATTTGTTCTGCGTCTTGAAATCGTTTTGCTTTTAGAGAATACTTCAATTTGGGAAACAGACAGAAATCGCAGGGAGCCAGGCCAGTACTGTATGGGGGCTGCCAATGTTGTGTGAGGCCGTGTTTCAACAGAAGTTGCTGAATAAGCTGCGTAAGGTGCTTAAGGTATAACGCATAAGGTGCGTTGTCGTGGTGAAGGGCCCAGTCGCCACCTTTCCACAAATCAGACCGTTTCCTTCTTACTGCGTCACGTAATCGCTCCAGAACTTCTTAGTATGTAATACTCCTTATTCACCGCCTAACCTTTTGGATCATATTCATGGTGCACAGCAGCACCTTCCTGACCGAAGAAAACAGTGAGCACTGCCTTGATGTTGCTCGATCTCTGGCACCTCTTTCTTCGCTTTCGAGGATCCAGGTTTCATCCACTGGAAAGATTGGGCCTTTGTCTCTGGGTCGTAGCCATAAACCAATGGCTCATCCACAGTAATTACCTTTTTTTTAACATTTCTGGCTTGTTTCTGATTGATTCCAAACTGTCCTGGGCGACTTGCACTCGTGAATATTCTTCTGGTCTTACGTCAGCAGCGGTGGAACGAATTTTTCAGCCACGCGGCTCATCCCCAAATCTTGTCTCAAGATTTTCGAAGCAATAGTTTTTGGAATTTCAGGTCTTCCTCTATCTCCCTCACTGTTGAGCGATGGTTTCCATTATTTAACATACGTACTCGTTCCATATTTTGAGGTATTTTGACCGTAAATAGATAAATGCAAAAAGCACCTTACCAATGATCATGCCATTTGATATAAAAACCATTATTTTGAATGAAAACTGTGTTTAAGCTCGCAAAAAACATTTATTTCGACATTGTTTTTTTCAGTGGAATTTTTTCTTACTATTGCTTTTTACGATTTTTTTTAATGATTGCATTCTGTTAAACGATGGCTTATTATTTCCATGAAAAAATTCTCTACAATTTTGCTGTTTCTATTTTCGAAATTACATTATTCTATGGATGAAATGAAAAAAAAACATTTTTTGTTAAGAATTTTTTTTGATTTTACCTTTTTCTAAATTGGTAAGAAGTGACAGTAAAAAAAATGAAATTGCAAAAAATGTTGTTAAAGTAATTATTTTTTGTGAGTTCTAAACTTTTTTCATTGAAAATAATATTTTTTCATTCACATAACATACCTGATCGTATAATTCCTATTCTTAAAATCGTCCAAAATTTTTTTTCCAGAGAGCCGCACCATATTCCTTATAAGTGCGAATTGAGAATAATTATAATAAATTGATGGAAAATTGAAATTAGTTCGAGTGATTAAAGTGGCGTTGTTGGTTCCACGGACTCTTTGTTAGAGCGAAATTCTTGTTCAATGTGAACCGGATATAGATATATACATTGCATGACGCTTAATGGAACGATGAAACTGATTAGCATGCTAATCGGCCAATTTGACTATCTTTCTACCTTCTACAGGGGCACACCCTTTCTCACCAACTTTTGCAATGATCCTCGTTCTGAATAGAATTCCTCTGAACCAAGTCTATTTTCCTTTATTTCAAACATTTTCCTCTAGCCTGAATTTTCATGTAGGATGTACAATATGTAGAGGTATTTTTAAGTCCCAAACAATTTTCAATCAACCTCTACTTATTCAGATATCAGTCAATATTTGTTTTATTATTATTCTAAAGTTTTTTAAGTCATGTAAGGTGTAGAAGATGTTCATATTATAGATTTCCGTTAACGACATCTAGAATTTGAAATTTACGGACATTTACCGACAAGTTACCGACATCTAACCATATGGAATTTAGCACGGACATGAACCCTAACCTCTAACTTCAGGTAATTTTGGTAATTTCAGTTACAGAAATCTATAAATTAACTAAATTTAATGGGAAACTGAGTGACTAGTTCGATATTATGCAAGGCGTGAAATAAGGATGCGTTATGTCCGTATGGCTATTTATCATATTTATGGATAAGTGTCTAAGAATGGCCCTCTTCGAGGAAGAATGTTTAGATCTCTAGACAGTGAGGGTACGCGGGTTATCTTTCGCATATGACAAGATTGTTATGGCAGAATCAATCGAGTACTTGCAAAGAATGTTGAATAAATGAGAGAGATTAGAACAAGTTGATAAATACGTATATCTGGGTAGCCTATTCACTAGCGACGGAAAGATAGCTGGGGAGTTAGATAGGCGCATAAATGAGGGTAAGAAAGTTATCGGTAGAACAGGTTCCATTCTCAGAAGTAAAAACATATCAAAAAAAGCTGAAATGGCAATACATAATTCTATATTCGTACCGACTGTACTATATGGTAGCGAGACATGGACCTGTCAAGAAAAGGACAAAAATAAAATCAACGCGTTTCGCATGAAACCTCTGCGCATAATATGCGGGAAAACACTTATGGACAAAGTCCGAAACGAGATAATCCTCAAAGAATGTGGTGCAGGAGAGACAATAGTTGACATATGGGAAAGAAATCAGTTAAGATGGTTCGGACATGTTGAAAGAATGAAAGATGAACGACTGACCAAACAAGTGTATAAAGGTAAAGTAAATTGGCAGAATGCCCAGAGGTAGACCGCCGAAAGCATGGTTAGAATCTGTGAATGAGACATTAATCCGAAGAGACATTAATCCGAAGAGACATAAGAAGCCACAGAAACGCGAGAGCTTGCATGAAAAAATGTTTGGACGTGAAGGAAGCTAGAGAAGTAAGGCAGGACATAAAAGTGTGGTGACAAATAGTTTATATACAGAGTGACAGTAGAGTGAATGACGCATGAAAGAAAAGACCTTGGATACTAATGGGCCCAAGTGGCGAACCTCTCATAACAACCTTGTGAGGCTCTTCACTTGGGGTGATCACTAGAGAGATTGATCAGAAACCTGGGTCGATGCAGTGTTGCGAAACGAACGTGTCATTTAAATAAATGAGCGAGTCACGCCTACCCCGAAAGGGAAATGGCTCAATGGTATAATAATAATGATAATAATAATAATTTATAAGAATGACAGTTGTTCTTGTTTAGTTCTCGGTCATGATTAATTATCACTTTTACCTAATTTAACGACGAAATCAGTGCAGTCAAATACCGAAAATGTCAGTTTTATCCATTAATTTATTTATAACAATTAAATAAATTGAAGAATTTGATCTATAATAAATTTGTTTTGTGGGTAGCATATGTATTAATGTTATGTATTTTTTAGACAATATACAAAAACAGAACAAATTATGTAGTACAAATATAAAAAAATATGTTTTTTGTCGTTTTTTAACTCGAATAACAAATGAATGAAATTTTATTTTAAACATCGGGCTCAATATACCTTTGCAAAACTTATCTTCAGTTTGAAAAAATCAACTTTAGAATCGGTTGAGAAATTGAACCTCTGAAACTTTTTGAATCTCAGTATCTCCTCTCAGAGAGCTAGTCATCTTGTGAATCTAGTAATTTTAATATTGTTCAGTTTTCTCATAGACGTACAATCCTGCATATTTTTCTAGTTTATTCTCACAATTTAATATGTCCTTGTTTCTATAGTGAGTGTTTTTTTAGAAAGAAAAAGTTTTTTTAATTAACAATTAAATCGAAATTTAAATCGACACTGAATTTCAAATTTTATATATCTATATTAACATCAATCAGGAATGAACTATGCTTATTCAGATTTATCTTTAACTACAAATAAACTCAAAATGAAAGAAAACCTGTCTAACTCAGGTTGCTTTTTCATTGAGCAAAATTTTAAAGTTAAATAAATGATTTCTTAACAATAGCAGCTCCTGCTGATTTCGTTTCTTCCCTCAAAATTTTGTTTTACTCCAAGTTAAATTTTTGATCCAAAAAATCAAGAAAAAAGTTAATTCGAAATCTCGCTCCATTAGAAGAAAATCCTAAGTCTTTGGTACCTGTCGGTTAACAAGATATCTATTAAAGGCTGTTGCGGATAGATACACGCTGAATCGAATTTTCAGGGAGCACTAGGTTCTGAGTTTTGCTACATACTTTATTTAGAGTGATAAGACAACATTTATTTAGTGTTGATCATGTCTTGGGTAATTTTTTTTCGTTAAATTATACTTTTAAGAATTATTATATTATATACTTTGTATTCAGCAAGCGTCATATTGTTGAAATAAACTGTTAGTAATATGACGGCCACCGTGCCCCATAGTATGGGGCATGCTAGCCGAAGTGCATAACCCACGCCTTTATTAAATATCAAATCATGACGTTGTTAAAAAACTGTTTTGAGTAATGACATATGTTACATGATAATGTGAGCCTGACAGAAAAAATACGTACATTCAAGTAACATTCCAATTATAAGTTATAGGACACTTCATTTAAAGCCCGGCGCCATGCTCCACCCTCCCCTAAATAAAATTATACAGCAATAATAAAATAATGGGATTTTACGACAATGTCAGAATGTTCCATAGTCTTTAGTCTGCTCTTAATCGACATGGAAAGTCCATTAAACGTCAGGAATTAGAGCCATCTAAAACGAATCGGTCATTTCCGTCTTTCCGATCTTCCAATCTGGCGCAATCAACGCGAAGGTCGGAGAGGTAAAGCATAATAATTTGTGAGTTCTCGAGTCCTTCGATTTCGATGATGATTATTTAATTTACAATTGCTCGCGTGATTTTCGTTCGAGAAATCGAGCGAAACATTAACATAATCTCGATACACCATAAAAGCATGTAAATTAAAATAATTGCTATTCAGCAGTATTCAAATTCGTACTTGAATATATACGATCGTGATTTAAAACTCGATTTAAAATGAATGCATGGTCCATATCGATTCTTGGAAATACGTTTACAAGTGTACTGCCAATTTATATTAATAAAGGGTTGTTGGAATAAATAACGTTTTTTCCAGATATCTTATTAATTCCAGCTGAAATATATTTTTTTAAACTTTTATTTCTCAAGACTCCGAACAGGTTATATTGTAAATTCTAGTTTATTATTAGATGGTTCAAAAAGTAGGTAAATTTTGAAACCTGAAATTTTAAAAGTTTAAATTCAAAAGCTTTTGAACATAAAATTATCTAATTCTACAAATTTAAAATAATAAAATTTTTATTATTTGAGTACTTTCTTAAAAATCCCAAATATTCTGATACAGAAAAAAACGAGAAATTCAGCAGTTCAGATTCACTGCGAGAGTTTACTTTTAAATGCTATAAGTTTTTCAATTAAGATTCATAAATTTTTTATTTTCCTGAAAAGAAAATAAGTAATTTTGCTATCAATGACAGGGATCACAGAGACATTAGAAAACAAGACGCTTTAAAAGTGACTCTTTTTGATGATGCCAATTTCAAATGTGTCCAGAACAATTTATTTGCTAATTTTGTAGATTTGAAGGACATCGTAGACAGCGAAAAAATCGTTAACTATCCAGTCGAGAGACTAAACCCGAAACATAAATCAGTTCTGTAGTTGCAAATCGAAAACATCTTCATAGAGAACGGGCTTCACAGGCCAAAATTATTTAAAAGCAAAACAAATAAGGAGATTATCCACGAAAATATTGGAATAAATTATTTTGAATAAAATAAATGTCAGTACTATTATTTGAACCAAATAGATGAATTTTCAACTAAAATGTTGAATCTTCATCCAAAAATGAAATTTTAACAAAATAGTTCAACTTCTGACCAACTAGTTGAATTTCCAACAAAAAACAAAGATTATTTCTCAATAAAAAATGTAATAGTCGATATTTCAACTAAAAAATATTTCAATAGAAAAAAAAGTAGAACTTAAACAAAATATGTCAAAAGAGAGGAAATTGTAACTAAAATGATGAATATTCAACCAAAAAAAGTGAATCTTCAACAAAGTAGTTTTTTAGCAAGTAGTAGAATTTTCAATAAAAAAGATTAATTCTTAATAAAAAATATAATACTTGTTTTTTCAACCAAACACTTGTATTTTCAACCGAAAATAGTTGGATTTTCTTACTGGGTTCTATTAATTCAGTTCGCATTGATGTGTAAAAACGAGAAAAAGAGGAAAAGAGGGGAAAGTCTATGAAGCCTGCGATAGATAAATAGGAATTCTGATTCCTTGTTAATACTTTTAAAATATGTAATGAAATACGTAAATATACGCTTATCAGAGAATAGTATATTAGTTGTGATTGCAGAAACAAAATTTTCGAAATTGAAAGAAGTAGCGTATATCAGGACACTCTGTATAATTATTTCGAAAATGATTGTTATAAAATAATAATAATAATGATAATAAATAAAATTTTCTTGGGATTCCTTGGAAAATTTAACCTAGAAGTATTTAGAAGATTGAGAAATAAATTTAAAACTTGTAAAGGTTTAAAAAAATATAGATTTTTGAATATTTCGAACAAAAAATTTAGAAAGTTTTCAACCATTTTAAAAGTTTTCAAAACAATATTTAAATAGACTGAAATAGATTTCCCAAATTGCCAAAAAAAAGTATTTGCAAGATTTTAAGGCAGTCTTTTTACATTTTTCAGGATTTAGAAAAATGTGGAGGGAAAATTCGAATCATTTTTAAAGATATTCAGAGGTTTTGTACAAATTTCGAAAATAATTTAGAATTTAAATAGATTCTAACCAAAATTTCTTAAAATTTGTATTTTCGAAGATTTTTAAATAAAATTTTGCAGCTTTTAAGATAATAAAAATTATTCTCAAGATACCTGGGGAAATTTTAAATCACTTTTTATTATGTAGGAAAAATTAAAGAGAATATTTAAAAAGATTTCAAAAGAAAAACAAGTTTTTATGTACAAATATCAATCGAACAATTATTAATTTGTTGCAAATAAAAATAAAAATAATTTAACCTCTGTTACATAAAGTGTTGAGTTAAAAAAAAGTATAATCATTCAATTACTAATGTTTCTAATTTGAAATTGCTTATAATTATATAATTTTAAAAATTTACCAATTTTTGTGTTGATTCTTCAATTTAGATCATCAAAAATGATGGTGTGTATATATATTTTTTACATCTCTGAACCGTACAATTAATAAAAGTTAAAAATTTTCATTTTGTATGTATAAATTATTGAGCGTTGAAATTACAATTTTTTTAAGCTGTAATTTAAAAAGTTAAAAATTAAAGAGAGTTCCACTTTAAGTGTTTTAATTTTCAGTTCAGGTTTTATAAGTTCAAGTGTGCGAATCTTTTAATTTCCATGACTATGAAAAATTTGTGTCAACCGGGAATGAATCGGGAAATGACCGGAATTTTTTTCTTTGAATAAATTTCTTTGAATAAAAGGACACCCTGTCCAGTGTCCCTGCAATCAGAAGATTCAAAATAGTATATTATGCAACATGTGCGTAAAATGCGGGCTTATATACGCGATCACCGCAAGTGCGTAAATCGCACGCAAATGTTGAATACAATATTTTTTACACAGTCTGAGTAAAAATGCGTTTTTACACACCCATATGAGTGCGTAAAACGTGCATATGAGTACGTCAAAATAAGCCGTTTTACGCAGTCATATGGGTGTGTAAAAACGCATTTTACGCACAATGTATAAAAATGTAGTTTTATTGGAATCTTGCATTTCAATTTCAACACACTTTATTTAAGTACGTAGGTTCAATCAAATATTCATAGAAAAAAAACTAAAACCCATAAATGTGATCAAATATTAAATGGGGAAGAGTTTCGATGCTTATAAATGAGTAACAACAACGCTTTACTCTAAAGCTTAGAGGTTGTGTGCAGTTTTCCGTTTAAACAAAAAATAAGAACTTACTCCCGAAATATTGAGTTGCTAAATTGTGAGAAAATGAATTTGGTTAGAAAAATAGTTAACCAATTCCGAGTAAATCATTCAAGAATTCTGAAGTTCAAATCTCATTGGTTTTTGAAAATCGTCTTTTGATAGCGACTAAAAATCTATTTTTAATATAAAAAAATAATAATATCGTGCTCCCAAGATATGGAGAGGCTGAATAAAAATGAAAAAGTTTCCAAGCAAAAAAATTATTCTGTTCCGCGAAAACAAAGATTTAGTGTGACAGTATCGGTCTTTAACATATGATTTTTCGCTGAAAGGTCTATAAAAAGAAGAAAGGTATAAATAAGTTTCTTCATAAATAAACGATCATAATTTTAGAAAATATTTTATATCTATATGTTACAAAGTCAGTTATCTGGTTTTGAATTGTCAGTCTCTTTATTGCTATATTAAAAATTAAATTTCGAACCAATTCTTTTAACACAAACGTGTGTTTGATTTTTAAAGAATTTTTTATGCAAAAAGCCCATTTTCGGCAAAAATGTTGGTTATCTAGTTCTGTACTGCAAACCCTTCATTTTATGATTCTGTTGAAAATCGTTCTATATATTTCTGAGATAATGTTATCTTTTTCACTTTTGAAATATCGTTCTAGATGAAACATATAGGACAGAGGCTTAATTGCTTTACGTTTGCTAGTCCAGCTCACTTGTGTCCACCTACATGCCACTCAGCTTTTATTCCAATACAACTCCGGTAATACAATGTAAACGCGTCAATGTTCGCTACTAGCGAATTTGAATTTCTAAAGTATCTGCTCAAGCTCGCAAAGCCTACAGGCATCCGTGACAGTCATAAACAGACACTGAAATATTGACAGATCCCGACATAGCACTTCTTCTGACATCGTTCTCATTTTCAGAGATTTATCCATATCCTCGTGCCAATTACATGATAATGAGAAATTTCATCGTCGATAGGCGGAGTGAAACGTGTCGCTCAAATAGTCAACCTGACACCTCCATTTTCAAAACTACTCACATCACTTTTTAATCCCTACTTTACTTTTATTTTGTGTTGGTTCTTTTATACCACCTACACTCTTTGAATATCAAAAAACAACCTGTATTTTAGATCAACAATTCAGTTTTTGTTAAGTCAAGTAGAGTTTTGTTAAAATATTACTATAATTTTGTTGGGGCAATAAACACATTTTTTTTGCACAAATATCAACATTTTCTCAGTGAATGGATTTATAATTATTTATAAACAAAATCTGTTTCAAATTATAAATGCCGGCGCGTAGTGTGGCAAAAAAAGTTTTTCTGGACAAATAAGTCTACAGAAGACAGTTTTGATCCGCTTAGATCATTTCAAAAAAAAAGAAAGTTAACTAAATTTCCAAGAGATTTATGAGACCCGATTATTTCAATTAAGTTTTTATTTAGGAACAAAGTTGACATCTAAAATTTTTTGCTACTATAATTTATGTACATCATAAAATCAGTAACGGTTCCCCTTAAAAATAATATCCAGCATATTTCAACGTTTCAACAGATTTTCTTATATTTATATTCACAAATTGATGACCGAAAAAAAGGTACTAATATATTCTACTCATCATAATTTTTTCATTCGGTATTTTTTTGTTTTCCAGGAGAAAAAGATTATTTTAATTTTTTTCATAACCTTGCCCTTTTTAAAATTTCTAGATTAAGGGTTTTCGTTGTTCCAGTTTGTCAGGTTCTTTTCACTCTCTCTAAATTGATGAGAGACACGAGGAGAGAATGAGAAATGGTAAAGCTCTTTGGATTTTTTGAAAGTTTTAAATCGAAATTTTCTCAAAATAGCCATTTTTTAATGGAAATTTTCAGGAGTTATAGGTAATGTATATTTTTCCTTACTTTTCTCACATTTATTTTATTTTACTGTTATTTTTTACTTCAAGTCAGAAATCAGTTATTTTAATGGACATAACGATATAATGCGTCAAAAAATATTGATATATTACCTCTCATCCCTAAAAATTTCAGAGGAAAAACGGTAGTTGTTTTTAAGAAAATTTCGTCTTTTAATTCTTCAAACAATCGAAATAGCTGTACCGTTGTTTATTTTTTCTTTGTTTTTCTTATCGATTTCAAAAGAGTGAAAACACTTGACGAACTTAAACAAAACAAAACATTAAATCAGTTACAATTTTTCCCCCTGAAAAACAAAGAAATGCGGGCAATTTATGATAAGTAGACTATATTAATACGTATTATTCTTAAAAATTTATAGAAAATACGTGGGGTTTTAGAGAAACATTTTTTGTCTCATTTAAAAAAGATACATGTCTCCTTATTTTCCACTTAAAATATATTTGAACGCCCTCAAATTTGAAACATTCCATTTTGAAAGTTTCATTTCAAAATTGTTTAATTTTAAACGCTTTGAAGAAACGAAAATTTTCCAATGCATTTTTTGATCATTTTTAGATAGGTTCCCTAATTTTTTTAAATTCGAAACGTACGACGCTTACTAAAGATATACACTCGTTAATAAAGTTCCTCTACCCTATGATTTATACGATATTTTATATTACACATGGATGAATATGGCCGTTTCTCATGCCTATGGAGCGAACCCGAAGTTCTCATTTTCATGGTCATAGGTATGTAATAGCCATGCTTATCTATATTTCATAGATATATAATGGACATTACATGCCTATATGAGCTGAAAAGGGGAACTTCAGGTTCACTCTACAGGCACGAGAAACGGCCTTATTCATACATGTGTTATATACAACACTTTTTGTCAGCGTTGCTTCTGCAATCTCATCATAATTGGGACCAAAAATCTGAAATATCGAAGGACTTGATATTCAGCTAACAAGACTGAAATTTTTTTTTTCGTTGAAAACATTGTTGTCTCATGAATATTGTATCAGATCATTCTTTCTTTTGAACCTGAGGTTCGGTTTTCAATTGGACCGTGATCGATCAGAATTAATTGACGAGTTTATAAAAGGCAGCAGCTGTGGAGAATGTTATTTCTTCTCTCGCGATATTATTACGTTTGAAACGAATAACGAAAGCATTGCGTTGAAGGACGTTTCGAGAATTGGCTGCTGCAACAATTGGAAGCATTTGGTGTGTATTTTCATGCCGACTAATGCAATTAGTACCATTGGGCGTGAAACCTTACAATTTTCCACATTTTTTAGAGCCAGCAATATAACAGCAGAGTATTTTTAGACCATTTGTAACAAAAAACAATTGTCGAACATTCGTTTTATCAAAAAGAAAATATTGTACATAGGGTGGGGAGAAAATCATGAATTTTGTTTTCCGAAATGGCCGTGTGGCCACCACCGACTCAATTTCCCCATAAGAATGACATGGAAACCCAAATTTTTTACAAATATGAGACTAGCAGAAGTTATTGTAAATAAAACGGGTGCAAATTACAGGGACCTCTTAAAAACGCTTTTTAAAATTTAACTTATGCATTTATTTTTTACTTCAATCCTTCCACCCCTTTCCAGCTTATCCAAAAAGACCCCGTAAACGAGGATAAGTATTTTACAGTATAGTGGTCATAATTATTACTTTTTAATAGTGTTTTTCTCACTAATAATTTTTTATTGACAATTGAAAAAGTTTCATGTTTTTTTATTAATGAACAATTCTTCGAGCAAACTTTATTTATTTAAACAATACTTTTTTCACATTTCATCATGAATTATCACCATCCTAATAACGACGTGAACTAATTAGGCAAGTTAGGTAGAAAAATGTTAATTAATTAGTTTATATAATTCCGAAAAAGTGAAAGTCGATTAAGTTCAACCCAAATGTGCTTGGACATCCAGTTTCTCTTTTTGGTGAATCTTTCGAGGATTATCTTTCTTTTCATTTTTAACTATTAAAAATCTCATTTATCTCATTTTTTAACATTCCTCAAGAGGCGAATAAACTTTAATTTACAAAAAGTTTATAACAAGTAATTATTTTTCCAATTTTTTGAAAAGCGAGCATTTCCCATCTATAACCACATATTAATTTCAAAAGCTTCCGGAAAACAAAAAATTGGGCGGGATCGATCACCAAAAATCAAAAGTCGAATTTTCACAGGTATAAATTTGGACCGCCCTAGTTTTGCAATGAATTCAAAGATTTTTTATTATGAGAATTAAAAAAGGCTGCGTCTAGTTGTCCCGAAAAATTTGGGGAGTTGGAAAAGGGAATGGACTAGTCCCGAAAATTCTTTACGACTAGCCAAGCTTGTGAAAAATATTTGAATAGTCATCCCCAATTTCGGGACGACCAGAGACTTCGTTACAATTTTTTTCCCATATGTACGAAAATGATCGTAATTTTGTTATTTCTTCAGTTTTCGGTATTAAATGCTAATAAACAAATAAAAAATTAAACTTTTGTTCAAGTTATATTTGTTTAAATGAACAAAAATGACATTCTTTAAGATTCTATAATTTTTATGTAGAAAACTGGTATATTGTGCTACAAGTACGGAAAGTAGGCAGTTCCGCCTGAGTGTGAAGTTTGCTGGACGAGCCAGGGCGCGTCGTAGGGGAGTTGTAGGCGAGCCGAAGGTGAGCTGTAAACGAGTAGGAAACGAGCATGCACGAAATGTTCACTTTTCGAGTCAAATATTGCGTGCGGGAAGTAACCAATTCCAAAACCGTAGTAAGAAGCAGTTATAGAAATACTTTGTCTAGCTGCTGCGCTTGCCCTCTTTGAGCAAGATTACTTTTTGTAGCTGCTGCGCGTGTGCAGTTTGAGCCAGATTACTTTTTGTAGCTATTACGCTTGCGCATTTGGGTTCACAATTACGGTCCAGGACTGCCGGAATCGTAACCTCACTTCAGTATGAGTTGACGCTTGAGACACTAATTGTGACTGTGCAAATAGTGATTGGATAAACTCGAAATGATAAGTTACCATAAATTACTGAAAATAACAAAAAAATTCCAAAAAATTTTGCATTCCTGAAATTTCCTGTAGTTTAGCAATTTTCCATAAATTTCCGGAAATTTTTGGATTTCTCCCAAAACGCTTTGGATATCTTCAATTTCTGGAAATTTTCGATAATTTACAAATTCACCGAAAATTTCCGATAATTTAGCAATTTTTCATAAATTTCCGGAAATTTTTGGACTTCTTCCAAAAAGCTTTGGATACCTTACATTTCTGGAAATTTTTGGTAATTTACAAATTCACCGAAAATTTCCAAATTTTTGGATACCTGAAATTTCCGGTAAGTTAGCAATTCTCCATGAATTTCCGGAAATTTGGAAAAGTTTTGGATTTTTTCTAAAAAGCTGTGGACACCTTACACTTCTGGAATCTTTCTGTAATTAAGAAATTCACCGTAATATTCCGGTGATTTTTGGTAATTTTACAATAAATTTCCAAAAATTACCATAATTTTCCGAAAAAATTTGTTTTTGTTTCTCAAATTAAAAATTTCCTGCATTTGTTACAAAAAATATCGTGTGCAACAGATGCTAAAAGTAGACAGTTGCAACTCTTGTGAAGTTTAGCCATCGGCTCATCTTCGGGTCTGTCGCATACAGCAAACTTCACACTCGCGTGTAACTGCCTACTTTGCGCACTTGTAGCACAATATATTAATTATATGTGACATGCCTTGAGTGTGTACTGAAGAAGCAAGCTATAATTTCCTAAGACATTAACAAAATTCTTCTTAGACATTACACCTGTTAAAAAAGGTCATAATCCACTAAATTCACAAATCGTTAACCAATGTAACGTTTAAAACAATTCTGTTTCGAGATCTAAGGAAATTATCTACATTGTAGAACTGTTTTTAATTTCAAAGAGTCATTAGAGTTTTTTATTTGTAATAACGCATATAAACTTTTCGGCACTAGTCATTTACGATTTCCAAATATTTTGTATTTTCGATCCACCCTGTCACATACACATACTACAGAAAAAGCCTTGCGAAGAGGCGGTTTTAAAATTCCAAAAAGAATCCCTAAGTAATTTCTGGATGACCCCGACACTGAATGAGTAAATTTAGGCCTTTTTAAACATTATAATTAATGTAAATGGCACTAATAAATTATAATTACGCATGGTACCATCTATATTATCGTAGTGTGATGAGCAGAAAGCATTGTTTAGTGTTGGGTACTTGGGCTGCAAAAGGAATGATTCCTAAATCCTTTTAGAGTTTAGAAGGTGGGAGGGAGGGTGAGACTCGACGTATTTACTGTGCTTACTTATTCCCCTGTATATTCAGGGCAACGAGGCGATGAATATTCACGGGTTATCACGAGAGTACCCAACTCAGGCTAATCCACTATTGCGCAGTGCTGCAAAACCGTCGGTTAAAACCATCCCATATAGTCAAAAGCATTGCCACAAGCACCGAAACGAGCGACCTCTACTGATATCACCCACAGCATCACTGCCAAGCCTTATAAGCTCGATTAACAACCCCAAAGTGCAACAAGCGTCTACTCATACCTTAAAACTTGACTTCTCAAATCTCACCTAATTTGCCCTCCTAATCTCGAAGATGCAAGAACAGGGTGTCTAGAGACCTGGAAAATATGAACAACACAATATTTGGTTGAATCAGGAAAATTTTTTGGTTATTAAAATGTGGTTTATATATATATA
>CAKNXH010001364.1:287083-319162 GCA_932178445.1 Andricus quercusramuli
GTTGGTTGATCCCAGAAAATATTTTGGTCGATCCAAGTAAAACTTGAAAAATACGAGAAGATGCCGGGAATTCGTGAGCAGATCCAAGAAATCTGTGGTCATAAATTCAAATAGAAATCTTTATCTCCTGTGTAAAATTATTATTATTATTATTAAGTTATAACGCTTGTAACGAGTTAAACGGCTTCGATTTATTACAAGCCAATCAGAAGCTGAGAAATCTTTGAAATTTACCAACCAAACTCAGGCAATAAATTTGTCTAATAATGCCAGCATAAAAGTCAAACTCAGAGCTTGTGCTTTTTTTTCTGCCATATTTATGCTATTTTTACATGGGTACACTTTTTATTTATAAACACGGCATTTGGGAAAACATTTTTAAAATATTCTTTTTTGGTAAATTTCCGTTCATAGTATGGTCCTGAGTTTTAAATTTGAATCTATTCAATTTTAAACTTTCAAAATTGAAGCTGCAATTTTTGTGATTGAAATTCTCAGTAATTTACAAGCATAAAGTGGAAGCGCTCAACATAATTCAATCGAACAACTTTACATTAAAAATGACGTTAAACTACAAAATTTGAAATTTTGTACTTTCATATATTGAACAATTGAAAGATTTCTGGTCAATAAATATTAATCCACGTTATCATTTTCAATTTCAATGTTCTAAGTTAAAGACTGAATTTATACAGTTTTAAATTATGAAAATTATATGATTTGCTCGGTGAGGAAACTAGTAGTTTTAGGTAGGGGGTATACATTTCTTAGATTGACCTAGAATTCTTGTTTTATTCATTTAAATTACATGTTCATTCTGCAACACTGCTCCAACCCAGGCTGCTGATCAATCTCTCTAGCGATAACCCATAGTGAAGAGCCTCCCAAAATTGTTATGTGTGGTTCCCCACTTGGGCCCGCGTTAGTATCCAAAGTCTTTGTTTCAGGCGAAATTCATTCTATTGTCACTCTGTTTACAAAATATTTGTCGCCACACTTTGCTGTCCTGGCATACTACTCTATCTTCCTTCACGTCCATACATTTTTCATGCAAGCTCTCGTGTTTCTATGGATCCTTATGTCTCTTCGGATTAATGTCTCATTTACAGATTCTAACCATTCTTCCGGCTGAAATGTTTTAACCACTTTTCCAGAAATATTACGAAAATAGTTTATATAATAACATTTTTGTGGGTTTATGTTCCATCAAATACAATCAATGTTTTGAAAAATCTGTGCTGATTTTTCCTTTGATTCTGCAAAGATCTGATCTTAGAACAAATAAGTCGTAATAATTTTTAATTATAAGATCATTTATAAATCCATTCTTCAAGTATAAGAATTTTTCGAATGTTTTAAACTTATTTATTTTAAGTTTAGACCTTGGTAGAATTCAAGGAAGAATGTGTCTTCTTTTTCTGATATACCATGATGATTTTACTTTTGATTTCATAAGGTATTTTCTTAAAAACGTATCCTAAATCGGTCCTCTTGGTAAAATCATACCGATCCTGATAGAAGAATATTAATTTTATAAACTTTTCTAGTATCTTTAATACTTTCATAACTAATAATCAGGTTTCTCTAAAATCTAATCTGTAAATCTTGAGATGTTTTCAATCCCACCTAAGGAGAATTATCCAATAAGTATATTAATTGATCTAATGTAGGAAGTAATGTAATAAAGAAGTGATGGAATCAAATTAAATTATCTTCTCAATGATCTAATCTTGGGACTAATAGTCTTAATTGAATCTTAATTGAAGAACGATCTAAAAGATTATATTCAATTTTATTCATTCTGTGTATCAACGAGATCTATTTTCTTGGATAGTACTCTTTTTTCAGAAAAATATGAAATTTGTTTGATAGGGAATTTTTTCGGAATGAAATTGGTTATGAGCGAGATGGTCATCAATCATGATTATTATCGACCAATCCTTAAGGACTATGACTACTATATTAAGGTCGGACGTGTCTGATCTCGATGTGGCCCAAGACGAGGCTGACTGATGATTTTAGGATTTAGTTCAGGGTCATCACATACTGGACGTACTTGCGGGTCGGAGAACCATGTGCCCGCTTTTGTTATGATTTAAGTGTTAACTTTCGAAATCTGGTGTCTTGTCCTTCGAAGCGGTTA
The DNA here is from genome assembly GCA_932178445.1 of Andricus quercusramuli. Lineage (NCBI taxonomy): Eukaryota > Metazoa > Arthropoda > Insecta > Hymenoptera > Cynipidae > Andricus > Andricus quercusramuli. Next base: position 289,227 of record CAKNXH010001364.1, read on the forward strand.
TCCTTCCTTCCGATATATTCTTAAGAGTGAATTATTTATGTTAAGCGAGTTATTATTTATTATGCTGACGCACGGACCCCTCAATTTTACCAAGTACAAAATTACTACTTCAATTTATGGAAAAAATGACCCTCGATTTCTGATGGTAATGATAATAATTCAGGTTCTGAACTGCTTTGTGAAACTGAAAAAAGTATAGTAAGAGTAGTAGTTCGAATGGATCATTACTTGCTCAACTGAAATTGTACGCTCTTATAATTACAATTTTCTTGATGCAATTTCGTTATGCTGATTGGTTTGATTTTTGTGAGAAAAGAAGATGGATATTTTCTCGCAGAGGGAAAAATGAATGATATGAATTGAATGAATTGATACAATACACAATCAACTGTTGAATTTTTAAATTTCCCCTGATTGAATTCACTTAAATTCTTCTAAATTCACTCCAAATTAAAAATGTCAGTGAAGTATTTTGCATTGAATTTTTTCAACGTTTTTGAATTTATTTGTAACTCACCTTGAATTCTTATTAATTTATCCAAAATTCTTTTTAAAAAAGTGAATTCCTTGGAATTCGCTTGATTTTTTAAACCTTATTGAATTATTTTGAATTCATTTTAAATCTTCTAAATTCACAAACATCTTCTCAATTAAGTGGATTTAGAAACAATATTGTGTTTTTTTTAACTCACCCTGCAATCTTTCAAACGCACCTTGAATTCTTTTTAATTCACGTTGCCCTGCATTATGTTCATTTCTATTTCACTCAATAAGAGGGAAACTTTTTGATTTGTAAGTTTTTTTAAATTATATTCTTTGAGATTCTTAAGAAATTCTTCAAAATCTCTTGAATTTTTTTGAATTCTTCTAAATTCATTCAAATTTTACTGAAATCAGTGATGTATTCAAAATCTCTTGAATTTCTTTGAATTCTTCTAAATTCATTCCAATTTTACTGAAATCAGTGATGTATTTTGCATTTAAAAAATTCTTTTTTCAACTTATTTGAATTCATTTAGAATTCGATGTTAATTCGTATCAATTTATTGTGAATTCTTTAAAAAAGACATTCTTTGAAATTCGGAATTGAATTATGCTGAATTCTTCTAAATTTATTCAATTCCACCTAATGAAATGGATTAAAAAAACCAAATTTCAGTTTTTTATTTCACTCTGAAGTCTTTCAAACTCACCTTGAATACTTAAGCATTATAGGGTAAGAGCACCAGTTATTGGCACCTTAAGAGGAAATTTAGACTTTAGGAAATAAATAAACACATAAAATATTGAATTCTGAAATAGTGATAATCATACCGGCACTTCAAATTTTATGCAGAACACACTGGAATGTTGAATTATTATTCAAAGATGAAAAAAACTTGAAAAATTATTAAAAATAAGCATGTAGTCCCAAAATTTTAGTGCTTGGCTCTGCTAACCCCAGTTATTGGCACCCCTCGTCACCAGTGATTGGCACCACACTCACATAACCTCTTCAAACTTCTGTAATTGCGTTAAAACATTGATAAAAACAAATTGTGCAACTGAAAATATGAAATAAATTTTCTATTAATAATTCTAAATTTAGTATTTTATAAATTTTGTTTTTGGACAAGCCAATATCTTTGACAGCAGCTATAAAGCCTAGCCATGTCACATATGTATTCTTCGGCTTATGTTTTTCTTTCCTCAGAGATACCCTCTGACGGGCAATAATATGGCAATAAATAAAATAAAAACCATAAATGTTACTCATTTTCTACTTTAAACTAGAAAAATGAATAAACAAATTCAAACATGGATGAATAAATATAGTCAAAATAAATCGCCCACCGATTAAGTAAAAACTTTGGCTATTTTATAATAACATGAATTCCTGCGTAACATTTAAAACATTGTACGACAATATTATTAAACACAATATGTATAAAGATAATAAAATTCCATTTATAATTTAAATGAAACCAATATTTACCTATACCTCGAGGCCTAAAAAGAATAATAAATTATCTGAACAGAACTTTAGAGGTTACGATTACCGGTATATCCGGTATATAAATGACAGCTTCATTTATTATAATTGTTAGCTAAATTTTTGGTCTACCTAGTAACGACTTTTGTTGTTCCGGCACTTTTAACACTTCATTTTATCAGAAATACGTGAAACGGCTCTTGTCAACAGAAGGTCTTGAGATTACATAACCTTACTTTTTTCCGGCGAGGCAGGGGTGCCAATGAATGAAATCATTCCCGAATTGCATGGTCTGGTCATTGGCACTGGGGTGCCAACGACTAGAGACCATACTTTTTATATTAATTTCCATTGGCACCCCCCCTAAAATTAATAAATAAATTATTGCCGAGGTTCATTCCTTATTTTGATTATATTGCAAGTATTTCTTTTAAATATTCACAAAAATTGGAACAGATTTACTTGTTCACAACGTTGTTTGAACAAAATTAAAAAATGTTGTCAGCTAAACATTTTCTTTAGAAAACCGGATAAATTCTTGGCACCCTAAGAACTGAAGTGAATTCATTATTTTATAACTAAATTTGACATTATTTTGTATGAATTATATATGTCGGTACACGCAGAAATAATGGTAGAATAAAAATAATACCAGCAAAATACGATAAATGTTTGCATTTTCTTAAAATTTAACAAAAATGAGAGAGGGTGCCAATAACTGGCGCAGTGCCAACCACTAGTGCTCTTACCCTATCAAAACCTTTTGGATTCTTTCGAATTCTTATTTTTTTCAAAATTAACCTAGATTTTTTATAAACTTAATCGAATTTCATCGAATTCTTTTCATGTGCCTTCAATTTCTATGAATGCACTCGAATTTTATTCAATGAATTGTTTTTTTAACTTAACTAGAATTCTTAAAAATTCACCTGGAATTCTTATAAATTTCGTCGATTCTATAAAAAAAAAATTTAATTCAAAAGAACGTTAGTCACAATATTAATGTACAGTAGTCACTTTTAGTCAATTTTAGTCCCAGACAAAAACCCTTATAGTTTCGGTCGGGCGTCTGTCCGTCGTACTTTTTTTCAAGGATGGGAAGTGAGGGGAAATGAGGGAAGATAAGGTAGGAAAAATGAAGGGGAATCATGGGATGGGAAGTGGGGGGAAATGATAGATGGGAAAGTAGGGGAAGTTAGGAAAACGGGGGAGGAAAAGCAGGGTGAATAAGGGGTTTTGAAGTAGCTGTAATTAGGGAAACTGAGGGGAAGTGAAGGGAACCTGGGGGAAATAAGGGAAAGGAAAGTAGGGGAATTGAAGGTGGGGAAATAAGGCGGAATAGGGGCTGAGAAGTAGTAGAAGTGCGGGGTAATGCGGACGGGGAAGTGAGCGTAAGTAAGGGGAAGTAGGGGAAATGATTAGAAATAAGGATGAGCAGGGGAGAGGAAGTGTTGACTGTGGAAGGTAAGTAGGGGAAGGGGAATGTTTGCTGGAGAAGCGAGGAGAAGAGGAAGTAGTGGAGGCAGAAGTTAACGAAGGGAGGTGCAAAGGATGAAGAGAGGGGAGCGTAAGTGGCAAAATGTATGGGGAGTAGGGGTAGGAAAATATGAGAGGGGAAGGATTGAACTACCTAATTAACGTCTTCATAGGCTACGAAACCCTATTTTCTAGGTGTGCATCGCCTACTTGGACTAATTTTTGCAAGTAAACTATAGGCTGTCACAGCCCTGTACACGTAAAAATGAATGTTTAACCTTTCTCCTATTTTTCGCCTCTTTCGTAAAAAATGTCTCTATTTCTGTTTTTTTGAGCTCCTGTTGTATTGTGATCTCTGGGATACTTTTCTTTAATGATATTTTTTCTTCCTTCAAGAATCCCTTTTTTTCTGGAATGTGACTGTGAATATGAGATCTTAAATTTTTTTATTTGGCCTGGAAAGCAACTAGAAAAGGTCTGGAATTTTCATATTGAAATTCTGTAACAACCCTGAACACGACCCTGATTACATTTTTTCTTTTTGCTTCGCCCTTCGCTGTTCTTCTCGAGAGGAATGGACAGCAACATTTTTATTTGTGAGGACAAAAGAGAGTCGATTGATCGACAGGTGGAGGCTCCCGATAATGTAGACTTGCGAACACACCCACTCTATAGGTGTAGGCTGTGTGTAGAGAGTGTTTATTTCCAGACCCAGACATGGTATTTCAATGGTCACACTCTGTAACCAACACTCTGTAAGTAACTTTAACCTGTTAACTGTACTGAACGCAAGTCATGTACTCCCTTTTTTTAGTGCACTCATTGTAGAGAGGAGATGAGATCCTTGAAGAATGAATCGACACATCGTATCGGATAATTAAATCTCTTATCTTCTTTCAATTTTAATTTAATGAATCTTAAGAAGTTTTTCATTCTAAGGGATTCTTAATTATAATTTGAATATTAAATACATCCAGAGTATAAAAAATTAAAATATCAAATTTATTTATAAGAGGTAGCGTGGATCAGTTAGTAGCGTGCTTGGACAATTTTTCCAGTAATCGACCCGTATTTACGCGCTCGTAGGTTCGAAACCCACTTTCTTTAGGGTACAGAACGTAGTAATGTCATTATTAATAATAAATGTAATAAGCATAAATTCATGAAATAATACACGAGTAAACTATTTAAATTTGTAGCTGTATTTTTTATGACATTCTAATTCATTATTCTAAATAGTTTGCAGATCAGAAAATCGATCAGACTATTTTTGATAAATATTTCCCTCTTCCAATCTACGGTATAAAGCTTCACCTCTCGTATTTTCTGTCCAAGATGGAATCGCTTTTTTTTACGATTTAGTTGTGAAAAAAGAGTCACAATCGAAGGGTGCGATAAGTGACGTACAAACGATTCTATACGACGGAGAAGCCTTTTGACTTTTCTCTTAAGAAAACGACTTTCTCGTTTGTTCAAACCGTCAAAGTGACGCGCAGAAATGTCGACATCGGTGAGCACAAAAATAAAAGAAAAGGATTACAAGAAGCAAAACGCGAAAAGGGAGTGTCCCTACATTCATCTACTTTTTTCTTTATCTTTCTGCATTTTCCCTCTCTTTCTATCGGTTCTTTTATTTTTCGTACTTTCTTTATATCTTTCCATCTTTTCTTTTACGTTCTTTACCTTTTACAGCACCAGGACTCATTTAATTCCCACGCGGATCTCAGTTAAGAACCCTTTACTTTATTCGTTTCCACCTGTATATCTACATTGTTACGGCCTTGATATAACTTTATACCCGCGGAGGATAAATTAACAATCTTAAGAATTATGAAAGCATGCCTTTCTTATTCTCAGAGCTATTACGGATTTCGAAGGAGACAAGAAATGCTTTTAAAAAATATGGGGTGGACTTGATGAAAGAGTTAAACCTCTTATGAGGGTCATAAAAAATTGTTTCGTAAAAACTTGGCTTCATGTAGCAAATATGATTAGATCCAGGGGAAAATACTGTTGGATTTATTTTTCCTTTTGTTAGTGCAGGTATTTTCCGAGGTATTTTCTTCATTTGGTACTTGTATCTTTCAAGTGCATCCCACCTCTGTGACCTTTTTATTTTCCCTGTAAATCAACCGAGAAAAGGTTGGGAATTTATGACAGTAACCAGCATATTTTTCTAGGAAATATACATTAGTTTCACGTCCTTCAGGATTAGATGATAAAAATAATCGAGTTCCTTTTTCATTCCAAACCCATTAGTGGAGAGACATGAAGATGTCGTGGCGCTGATACCACAAAAGTATTTGATTCTATGGAAATGATTTTGCGTATCTTGGAGGCCATCAAGGAAAATATTGTTTAAAATTTAGTTTAGTTTTAGAGGGGGTGGGCGACCTAAATGATATGAAGCGATTATCTGGGTTTCAGTTGTCATTCCACTTATTAGAGAAGTCTAATTGTCATAAGACGTAATTAAGATTTGGATTGCCAGATACGAGAGTACTTCGACCGAAGCGTGCCTTATCAGCGGAGAAGAATCTTCTTCCTCCAACGCAAATTTCGGCCACAAAGCAACCAACTCTGTCATAATCATATCTGCTGAGTTCCCACCAGGAAATTTTGGCCCCATTTTCACCAGCAGCTTACCCAAAATTTATCTTTATTATGTTTCATTACTCAAACAAAGCTTCATACAAAAAGCAAAAAAGTGTTAATTCTTTTAGGTTTTGAGATCTTGATAATTATTTGGCTTGACAAATAATAGAACACGACGCCGTGTCAGATTTTCAAAAGTTTCTATTTGGATCAACAAAATTCGTACCGTTAAACTGGAACGGGAAATGGTAATGACTTTTTTTTACCTGCAATTTTTGTATTTTTATTAAATAACTTCAAGAAGATGTTTAGGTGTTGACTAGGCTAATATAAGTTGAACATGTGGGTAGGAAAGAACTATATATATTTAAGTAAACAATTATAGTCGCAACTATTTCTTTAAAAAATATGTTTTGATTTTTTTTCTGAAATTCGTTAAAATTATTAATGAGAATTTTGTCGATTTTATAAGTTAGCCATTTTGGCAGTACGGTGGGACATACGAGGGCGGTCCGATAAGTACTTAGCCTACAAAAGAAAAACGAAAATTTTGGAAAAGTGGCGATTTATTTTTCAACTTAGCCTCCTCTTAGCTCGATACACTTGACCCAGCGATGCTCCAACTTCTTTAACCCATATGAAAAATACGTTTTCTGGAGGTCTGCAAAGTAGGCCTCTGTGGCGGCGATAACCTCCTCATTCGACTGAAATTTCTGTCCGGCGAGCGACTTTTTCAAGTTTGGAAACAAAAAGAAGTCGCACGATGCCAAATCATGGTCTCTGGTGTGTACCAGTGGATCCATGTTTTGTTGACGGTCACGAAACGACGCAGAAACTCACTGCTCTGAAATGGTCTCACGGTTGCGCTTGTGGTCCGGAGTCAGCAAACGCGGCACCCATCGCGCCGACTGCTTTCTCGTGCCCAAAATTTCATGGAGGATATGACCAACGCGGTCTTTTGAGATGCTCAATTTCTCAGCTATCTCGCGCACCTTTAATCGGCGGTCTGCCAATACGAGATCGTGAATTTTTGTCACGTTATCCTCCGTGGTAGCCGTTTTCGGGGCACCTTGGCGTGGCTCATCAAAAACCGACATGCGACCACGTTGAAACTCGTTGAACCAATTTTTCACGGTCGCCATCGAAGGAGAAGAGTCACCGTAGACAGCATCCAAGCGCTCTTTGATTTCGCTGCGCGATTTCCCTTCCAAAAACAAGTGTCGAATAGTCGGCCGATATTGCTCTTTCTCCATTTTTCTAAAATCTGCGGACACGACAGATTACACACGCGATCAAAACAAAACTACGAGTCCGATTCGGCTGAAATTTGGACAGCAGTCATCTAGGACAATGTACTACACGATAGTAAATTTCTCTTGCGATATTGGCGCCATGGGGCTGTGAGGCTAAGTACTTATCGGACCACCCTCGTATATGTCCCACCTTGTAAAATTTTAAAAAACTAATTTTACTCAAAATTATTTGTCACTTGATATCTAATAGTAATTTAAACCGCTGATCCGGGCTCAAAAGTCAAAATTTTTAACGGTTGATTAAATTTGACAATGTGACGGAATGGAACTAAAGAAATTGCCTGATTGGCTCTGAACTCGATATTTAGTGTGTTTTTTTATCGCTGATAACGAATATGGAGTCAAAAATAAAAATTCGAAATGGCGGGTCCTATATAGTGGACTCAAACTACAAAAACTTGACTGATTCACGATAAACTCGGTATCTAGAATTTTCGTGTCAGTGATTACGAACCTGGGTTAAAAAATTTGTTTAATTCAAAATTCAAAATGGCGGATCCAATATGGTGAAATGTAACTGAAGAAATTGCCTAATTGGCTCTAAACTCGGTATTTAGGGTTTTTTTATCGATGATTACGAATATGCTGTCAAAATATAAAAAGTCGAAATGGCGGATCCAATATGGTGGACTCAAACTACAATTACTTAACTAATTGGCTTTAAACTCGGTAATCGCCCTAGTATTAAGTTTTATGAAAATCAAATCATTTTTTTACTTTTGAGTCCGCTATTTTGAATCCGCCATTTTGAATTTTCAAAATTGTATTTCGGGTTCGAAATCAACGACCCCGAAACCCCCCGAGTGTCAAGTTTCGTTGAATTTTTTTCATATCGCTTCTCAGAATTTTTTTATAATTAGGCGACTTCAGTAAATCATAATGGCTAAAAGCATTAAACAAAAATGTATCATAAAAATAGTGAACATTTTTCATGTGCTTAACATTGTTTTACAAGCAATAATCCTCTCACTGAGGATTGGAAATCCGAAGCGTTTGAAATTGAATAATGCTAGCTTTCAAATTTAAGTTTTTCAAAATTATAAAATCCAAATGGAAAACCACAATATTTCGGAAAATTCTCAATGATTCATTTTCAACCTACTGAATTGAGAATGTCTTATGAAGTTCAAAAGCTTTCATTTTTAAATTTCATAATATTGAACCTTCGAATTTCAAACTTTTCGTTATTGCTTAACGTTAGATTCTTCAATTTTGAAATTCTTTTTTGAATACTTAAAATTATAAACTATTTAGTTTCAAAGATTGGAATTTTCAAATTTGAATGACTCAAAACTTTTTAAATCCCGGAAAATGATCGAGAATTTGTTTCTGAGATTTTAGTGATCACCTTGTAATGTCGACTTTATTCATGAAACACATGATGGAACATTTTGTCTGATAATTACGACAAGCACCTCGCCCACGATTCAAAGACTTACGTAAGAGATGCACTTGTAAAAGCTGCAAATGACACTGGCGTGTCGGAAGCATTTAGGGCCTATCTGCCAGCCTACATTGGTCTTTATAGTTGAACTAATTGTCCAACCAGGATAATTAGGCTCGTTTATACCGCGACCGAATTGCTCAGCAACACACACGATCAATAGCCCCTTAATTAACCCGTTCAGCCATACACTGCCTCTCAATTTTCATTCTATTTCTAAACGGACCCCCCTCCCTCCCAAGAAAATCTTCAAACAATATCACTATTTTCCCTGCTGAGAAAATTTGATAGAATTTGATGACAAAAAATTTAATATTTTTTTCATTCGTTTTCTGTATCCGCAATTTTAGGAACTTCTTTTACGTTTCTATCAAATGGCTATGGAAATTAATAATCATGTTTATTGGAAGTGTATCACGGTGTCCTGCCAAAAAGGCCACCAATTTCTATCAAACATTGGGATAGAATTTCTATTGATTTCTATCAAAGCGAAATGGGCCAGTGTCGCAGTAATTCCTATACATTATTAGTATACTTTTTTGGATAAAAATGTATTGATTCCTAACCAATATGCTATTCCAAGTTCCTATCCATTTTAATGCACTTCATATAAATTCAATTCAATGTATCAAATATGATATCCCACATTTTTATCATCAGTTTGATAAAAGTCCAGATTTGATAGAATTTCAATGAGAAAATATGGATAGAAAAATATAAGAATTTTCGATGGATGAATTTAATAGAAATTTACAAAATTTTGGAAGATCGGATTTGATACAAGTTCTATGTGGATAAGATTAAACAGATGTTAAATGAAAATCTGTTGATAGAAAAGTATAAGATTTCTCGATGGATGGAATTTGTTAGAAATTTCTGAAATTGTGGAAGATAGGATTTAATGCAAGTTCTGTTTGGATACGATTTGATAGAGGTTTACTGAGAAGCTATTGATAGAAAAGTATACTATTCCCCAACAGTTAGAATTTGATAGAAATATTCGACATTGCGAAATTCAATGAGAAACTGTTGATAGAAAAGTTTAAGATTGATCGATTGATGAAATTTGATAGAAATTTTCACACTTCCGAAACCTAGGATTTGATATAATTCATGTGCCGATAATATTTGATAGAATTTCAAATGTGAAACTGTTAATAGACTAGTATATGATTTCTCAACGGATAGAATTTTATAGAAATTTATTCTAGATTCTATTTACATTTAGGGAAAATTCAATCAAAATCTATCAAGCTGTGGAATTTAAATAAAATTTGTGTAAGCACATTTTATAGAAATCCTATAAAATTGATTCCAACGAACTTCACAAATCAAATTCTATAAGCAGATTTGATAACAATCCTATCTAATTCAATAAAACGAATTTAACCAATCAAAATCTATCAGCATGTTTGATAGACCTTTCTATCAAATTCTATTCATCCAGGAATCCTATACTTTTCTGTCATTATTTTTTCATTAAAAGTGTATAAAATATTATCAGTACAAAACTTGTATCAAATTCTATGCTCCGGAGTCTAGGATATTTCTATAAAATTCTATTTGTTCAGAAATCGTATACTTTTCTATCAACCGTTTCACATTGAAACTTTTTGAAATCTTATATCCGGGCTAAATTTGATCTAATCCTATGCTTCAGAATGTCGGATATTTTTATGAAACTCTATCCTTTATTGCGGAATCGTTTACTTTTCTATCAACAGTTTCTCATTGAAATTCTATCAAGTCTTATCCGCACCAGACTTTTATCAAATTCCTCGTCAAATTCTATGTATCGGAATGCCGGAAATTTCTGTCAAATTTTATTCGTGCATAAATCTTATACTTTTCTACCAACAGCATCTGATTGAAACTCTTTTTAATCTTAACGACACTAATCTTGTATCAAATCCTACGTTCCAGAATCTTGGGTATTCTCATGAAATTCTATCTGTAAAGAAATCGTATTCTCTGTTCTATCAACAAATCAGACAAAATTTCGGAATTTCCATCAAGTTCAATCCATCGAGAAATCTTACACCATTCTATCAACAGTTTCTCATTGAATCTCCGTCAAAACTTACCCTCGCAAAATTTTTATCAAATCATATCTTCTAAAATTTCGGAAATTTCTATTAAATTCTATCGATCGAGAAATCTTACATTTTTATATAAATCATTTCTCATTGACATTCTGTCAAATCTTATTGGCACAAGACTTAAATCAAATCCTATGTTCTAGAATCTTAGAAGTTTTTATCCAACTCCATCCATCGATAAATCTTATAATATTCTATCAACAGCTTTTAATTGAAATTCTATCAAATCTTATCCTCTCCAGTATTTTATCAAATCTTACGTATCCGAATCTTGGAAATTTTGACAAAATTGTGTCCGTAGAGAAATCTTATACTTTCCTGTCAACAGCTTCTCATTGAAATTCTATCAAATCTTATCTACTCCAGGCTTTTATCAAATCCTATGAATCAGAATCTCGGAAATTTCTATCAAATTGTATCCGCCGTGAAATCTTATTCTTTCCTATCAAATTGTTCTCATTATATAAGATTTGCTAGAGCTTGAATGACAATATCTTGGTAGAAAAGTATAAGATTTCTCACCGAGTAGTATTCCATAAAAATTTTCCAGGTTCTGGAAAGTAGAATTTGATGCATGTCTGACGCGTAGAAGATTTGATAGAGTTTTGATAAAAAACTGTGTTGGTAGAAAAAGTATAAGATTTTAAAACGGATAAAATGTGATCGACATTTTCGAGGTATGAAGACATATGAATTAATAGAGTTTCATTTAGGTATTTCATGCTGTGACGTCAGCTGCAAAGGTGTCTGCACACCGAAGGACAAGCAATAATACCAATTGCATGGGACAAAATTTAATTTCTTTTTATACCTTGAAAAATAATTGTCCTCCACCATAAGTGTATTTGAATACTACTTTTTATCCTTAAAAAGCTATTTAATTAAATAATGAAGTCGTTGCCAATTTTTTTATCAATTCTATCATTCAATTTAATAGCCTTTGACAAATAAAAATAAACGTTCAAATACACTTATGTTTAAACATTTGTTTTTTTTCTAATTAATTAAAAAAATGAAGTTTTGTACCATGCAATTGGTATTACTATTTGGCCTTCGGCGTGCAGCCATCTCGTATTTCCCCCACATAACATGAAATACCTAAGGGAAAAATTTTTATTGAAAATAATATAAGCTTTCTCGACGGGCAGAGTTAGATAAAAACTTCCATGATTTTGGAACATAGGATTTGATACAATTAAGATATCATAGAGTTTCAGTGAGAAAATGTTGATAGAGAAGTATAAAATTTCCCGACGGATATAATTTGGTAGAACGTTTGGAGCTTGTGTTTTAAAGTAGACTTATAGAAGACTTATAGATCGGATTGGGGATAACATATTTGATAAGATTGAATTGAATTTTTATCAAAAAACGTATAGAAATGTATAGGAATTATTAGGTCACCATAGCAATTCTATCCAAACGTTTGATAGAAGAAGATTGCCTTTTTAGCGGCACACCGTGGGACACTTCCGAGAAAGATGGTTATTCATTTCGACATTTAAGAATTTAGAGAAAAATGTAAAAATTAGAGAATTAGTCGCTAGACATTTTTGAAACCATGAGTTTGATTAATCGAAGGAAAAATAAGTTCCTTAAAAAATGATAATCTATCAGCGAACAAAATTTCCATCGCCATGCAAAAAAAATGTTTCAATTGAAAAATAGCAAGCAAGTAGTAAAAAGACATGATAAGACTGATAATTAATATTATTACTCATAAACAAATTCTATAGTACTTTTGCTTTAAGACCTATTCACTTTAGCACAGAAAAAACAAAATGTAATTTACAACGATTTCAGAGTAATCTTTACCTGTAACAAAAATTAGCTTCACGTGTTAAGATGTACCCACCCCATGAGAAATTCTTACCATGTTAACTCTATTGAATCTTGTTTTGATGCGAAAAAATTCAACTTTGTCTACTTGAAAATTACCCGCAACAAAAATTCACCTCTGTTTTTTCTGTGAGCATATTATTCATTCCCTACAAGTATCCAAGTCGTACTGCTTTGCCAGTACATTTTAATGAGTTTTGATGAGAGCTCATGTTATCAATTTTTTCTGTGAAGATCATGATAAAACTGAATGCTCAAATTTTGCTAAAGATTTAGATGCATTAATTCTTGAAGTGAAGCACTGGCGGCTAGTGTTGATCTGAAAGAGGATTCATTTAGAGAATATGTGGAACAGAAAGTTCCATTTGAAATTACATTACTAATTCTTAAGATTTTAACTTGGAAAGATTTGTGCAATTTCACAGGAGCTTGCCTTATTTTGATCTTATTTTTGCAACAAATAAACAATCTTATATTGAATTTTCAATGTATCATTCTGCATTTCTTTTTATATTCCTTATTCTTCTAAAGGTACAAATAGCTCCTTTTCCAAGTCCCGCCATTCGTACCGCAAAAATCCGGCAATTCGTACCGAAATTTCAATATCGGCCTTTTTTAATAGAAAGATAAAATAATTGTATGCCTCGCAACAAGTTTCTTATCTGTCCATTGCGTGATAAGTAAATTTGATCCATCTAAATTGTACATGGGGCATTCCATTTCAAATGAGCGCACTGCCCAAAACAAATTTTTGTAAATTTTCTTCAAATGGCGGTAAAATGTAGCACTATACCCTATTGTAGGTACAAAAAAATAAACCAACAAATAAAGTATGTAGCTAACGGAGTTGAAAAGAAAACCGTTGACAAGCTTTAGGACGGAAGTATCCATTTCTCAAAAATGTATTTCCTTCCTATGAGGAACTCGGAAGTTGGTTCAAGCGGGGGTGCTGTTCTGAATTCAGACTCCTCGAGTTTTGCAATTATATACGTCATTATTTTAATTAAAAACTTAGAATATTTTGAAATATCTATCATGTCCTTTCAGGGTTGTAAACTAGAAATTCTAAACTTTCTTTTAATATGCTACCACCCCCCATATCTGGGTAACCATGGAACATAGTGGCTTATAGTTATGTACTTACAATTGAGTCCTATAGTAATACAATTTACCATAGTTTGAAGAAAATCAAAAAACATTTGTTTTAGGCAGTGCGCTTATATGAAATGGAATGCCCCACATGTAATACCAGAACCTTGAATTAGTTTTATGACTCCAGTGTGGAAGAAATAGAGCTATGGAATACAAAGTGTTTAGAATGACGAATGTGATAGCGGTTTATATAATAGTATACGAACCGCTATCTATAAAATATATATATATATATATATATATATATATATATATATATATATATATACTAAATTATTTCAAAGATTATTCATTACATACACACTTATGTAAACTCTTCGTAAGTGGGTTTCCTTTATTTCAAGAAAATGAGGACCGTGATATGTGTGCTGTGTCTTCTCTTAGTGGCTTTCCCTAACCCTAGTGGTAAACATAATATCTATAATTTATAGTATATTTTTAATGTATGTATATTTATTTCCTTTTGTGAAATGATTCTAATTATTTGTGATAATCTCGTAGAAGAAAACATTCAGAATGAGGTTCGTTGAAATTTACACGTATACAAATGGAAGTGTAACATATGGAACCATACACAGAATTTTGAGTTTGACCCTTGTTGACTAGTCGTTGAGAAATAAGGTTATATGGCAGGAGGATTGAACCTTACTGTTTCTCATAATTAAAAAATAAGTACAACTTTCAACCGAGCAGTTGAATTTCCACGAAAAAAAAATGAATTCTCAACAAAAAATGTAATAATTGATATTTTAACCAAGAAAATATTTCCATTAAAAATCAAAAACAGTTGAATTTAACCAAAAAGGACGAATTGTCAATGCTATAGTTGAATCCTCAGGCAAAACAGATTAATTTTCTTGTCCGAATGTTATCCAATTTTTATTTGATAAATTTGTAGTTTATGTTTTTTTCGTTTCTAAAATTTTTTAACTAAATAGTTTAAGTTTTCGATCCAAAAAGGTCAATTTTTAATATAAAAATTGAGTACTTACATTTTCATTCAAGAGAACTTATTTTCAATTAAAAAAAAAGAATTTTCTACCAAATAGTTTAATTTTGTACCAAGTAGTTGAATTTTCAAGCCAAAAATACGAAATTTCTACAAAACAGTTGAATTTTCAAACCGGGAATATGATTTTTCAACAAAAAAGTATATTTTCAATCAACCAGTTGAATTTTCAACAATATAGTTACATTTTTTGTTAAAAAGCTAATTTATAACAACAACAAAAAGAAATAATTTTGAATTAAAATTGTGTATCTTCAAGCAAAAAATGAACTTTTAAGAAAGTAGTTCAACTTTCAACAAAGGAGTGGAATATTTCAACAAAAACAGATTAATTGAAAACAAACAGACGCATTTTCAAGAAAAAGTTTATATTCTCCCCAAAAAGACGAATATTCAACAAAATACATAAATTTTCAAATAACTAGTTAAATTTTCCACCAAATTGTAGCATTGTCGTACCGAAAATACGAATTTTTTAGAAAGCAGTTGAATTTCTAATCAACCACAATTTTTTAGCCAAGAAAGAAAAGAAATTTCAATGAAATTGTTGAATGTTCAAGCCAAAAACCGAATTTTTGAACAAAACAATTGAACTTTCAACCAAGAAGTAGGACTTTTTAACAAAATTACTTAATTTTGAACAAAATAATTAAATTTTGAATTGCAATTTTTTAAATAATAAAATAAGAGATATATTTTTTATTCAAATGATTAATCAAAGAACACTCAGAGAAATGTCCTCTTGTGACAAAAGGATGTTTCTTGACGTGAATGAAATTTCGTCTCAAATTTAAGGTTGAGAGTATTTTCAGTTGTCTCACATTGAATCCTTTTGCAGCAAAAATTTTCCTACTGCGACTAACTCCATCTAATTTTGCAGTAAAATAATTCTGTTTGTGTAAAAAATATATTCACATCGTTCAAAACAAAATAGGCAACAGGACGATGCTTTTGTTTCAAGACAAGTTTTTCTCAAGTGAATTAATTTTTGTACTCATAATTTCGATTTGCAGAATTAGGTCGGCCACATAAATCTGACGCTATTCATGCTGCTCCCATTGGAATTAACGTTCGTCATTACGAATCTTATTTTGTAAAAGGAGAAATTCGTCCTGTAGGCGGAAGTTTTTGTCGTGTAGTAGTAGTGAATAATCACGTCATAGGAGTAGTCGTATTTAAACGTTTGTGTCCATTCATGGCTAAAAATGCGGGTCATCAGGATACATTTGGGAGAGTAAAATTACGCATTCGTGGAGACAATCCCAATGAGATTGTACCAATATTGAAAGAGGATCCTGTTAATCATATGTATTTCAAGGAATTTGAGCAAAAACACACTCATTTGGCCGATTTATGCGACTAATACAATTCAGAAGAACGTAGTTTTCAGGTACACTTTCTTGTGAAAATATTCTTTAAGAAAGCAAATACTAATCGCATGTATGTTCCAACTTTGGCCAAGAAATTGTCTAACAGTGATCCAGTATGTTTGATTTTTTAAAGAATTAGCATACAAAATTTCAATACATATCGTGTTTTGGCTCCAATCTGATAATCTTGTTGGTTTCGCATTGTAGATTGTCACCGACAAAACTGTTTTACTGAAATGGCTCTATTCCAGGCTGAGACGTGAGGTTCTAGTTATAGTGTACATGCTAAGGAATTTTGAATTGAATATACCAAAGAGATGACTTAAGGCGAGTGATGCATACTTAAGGAATGTATAAACAATTCATTTGTTGATAAAATTGAAGATTGAGAAACGTTAGACTTACGTTTACGTTCAATTCTATGAAAAAATATGACGTCAGTTTCCTGTCGGAAAATATCAAAGGAGTACCGCTTATAAATTTACTATTAGAAGTATAAAAACCATTGAAATCTGGTATCGGGGTTGGTCCCAAAAAACTGTTTTGAGTCTGAGAAATAAAAATATTTTTTTGAATTGCTGACACTGGGCCACTGAGGCACGTTTTACTGTAATGGAATATCAATAAATTTCTCAAGTCGCAGTAGCACTGAAATTCAGTGTCGGGGTTGGTCCCAAAATATTATTTTGAGTCTGAGATGTGAAAATATTTTTTTAATTGCTGGCACTGGGCCAGGGACACACGTTTCACTCTAATGGAATTTAAATAAATTTTCCAAGTCACTTTATCCTTTATTGCATTGACTAGAATAAAAAATCTGGTGGCAAAAATATCAAATACAGGCAATTTTCCTTGTGAGAATTATTTTTCGTGTGTATTAGAACTTCATCTTTTTTTGAATTTACCTTAATAAAAAAAAATATATCGACCAACTTTGAAATTATTATAGAATTTAGCTTCAGAAAATTATGATGAATTCGGCAAAGGACCACTAAATGCATGATTTTTCAGTGATTTGTACATTTCTTATCAACCAAGGACTGTTTGGATTGTTCTTCAGACGAAACCTTGCTATAATAGATCGTTTGGACTCTCAAGCTGTTTTTCAATTTTGTTACAAAATAATATAACGTCTTATGTATTGGGCCTGTACAAGAAGTTTTTTCGGTTTGTGAAAATGTATCATCACGTTCGATGGAATGAGGAGAGTTGTCAATTTTTTTACTAAGCGTGAGAGATTAATGTCGTATTTATGAATGTTTTCAGTGTTTTAAATCGGGTTTTGGTAATTATCCGTTCCTTTTTGGGGTCAAACGCAAGGTACCTTTCTGTCCCGGAACCTTTAGTAAAATCGGCATGTTCAACCTGATTTCTCCGGGCCAAGGGCCTTAAAAGATTTGAACAATATCGCACAAGCTTGCCTTGTTTTAATCTTATTTCTATAATAATAAATAATCGATTTTATATTGCGAGATCCTACAGAAGCACACCGACATTTTTCTCGTTGAAAAATCTGATTAATATTCTTTAAAACCATGTACCATTTACCCGATTCCT
Organism: Andricus quercusramuli; assembly: GCA_932178445.1. Taxonomy (NCBI): domain Eukaryota; kingdom Metazoa; phylum Arthropoda; class Insecta; order Hymenoptera; family Cynipidae; genus Andricus; species Andricus quercusramuli. Next base: position 307,053 of record CAKNXH010001364.1, read on the forward strand.
ACCTTACTGACATATAAATTTAGGTTCATAAGATCGTTCTTTTAATGCCTTTTATTTAATTTTCCAAATTTTCAACTCGATATCTCATTTTGTGTGGACGTAAGTAGGAATCAGGTATGTTTGAAATGGACTTAAAATTACTAATAAAAGATTGAGTTGTGTTTTCGAGAAGATTCTCCAGGTTTCCATATTAAGTAATTTACGTTTATGAGAGAAAAATAAGGAGGAATTTTTGGAATGTTTGTTATTGTTAATAGCGATTGTTAATTGCGATTGTGGAATTTTTTTGTCTTGAAGAGTCGAGTTTCATTGTTGAGAGACTTATGTCTAATAAAGCAAGATGCAGCTGCTTAATTCGCAATGCTTCTTTTACATGCAGGGAGGTCCTTTGCATTTGCGGCAATTCGACTAATCGCTCAGCTTCCCCACTCCATAGTTTTATGAGTACAAGAATAGAAACAGTCAATTGTTTCTAGTTTAAGAACGACATACTCCTTCTTTTATGCTCGCATACCTTGTTTTTGAGTAAGTATTCGAAATATAGAAACATATTTATATACGTTATGAAACATGTTAAATTTAAAGCTATTAGGATTATTTTAGACCTATGAAATAATTAATGGTTGGAGAAAATAGGTAATTTTAAATTGGCTGTGGCTAGTCGTCCCGAAAAATTGGAGGAGTTGAAAAAGGGGAAGGACTAGTCTTCCCGAATTTTCGGGACTTTCGGGACGACTAGCCAAGCTCATGAAAAATACTTCACTACTCATCCCGAATTTCGGGACGACGAGATACTCTGTTTTAAATTTAGACCGGTTGGCAATATAATTTCAGTATAAAAGGTATCACTGAAACATTTGCAGGAAAAGTAATTTTAAAAGAAAATCGTTGTAAAAATATAGATTTTAAAGTGAAGGAAAAGTAGGTTTAGAAAATTATTTTAAAATTTGTACCTACATTTTCCACAATTTTTATTCAAATTTAAAAAGTTTAGAAGCATTCGAAATTCAATCGCGGAAAAATTTTAGGTGAAGATTAAAAAATTGAGGGTACCAGTTTGAAAGTCCTAAAATTGAAAAATTTGTAATTTGACACATTTGCGGTATCATCCAGAAATTTAATCAAATGGTGTAAAATAATTTAAAATTGAGATTATCATAAAAAGAATAATTTCTGATTAAATAGTTCAAAATTGGACAACTATAATTATATTGCATAATTAAAGTGTTCCAATTTAACATAGATTGGAAGTTTGAATAGCTGAATAAAATTTTTATTAAGAACATTACAAGTCCTAATTAAAGAGCATTAAAAGAAATTTAACCGCTCAAAATTTAATGATTTTAACACGGAGAAAAATGAAATTCGAAAAATAGGAAAATAGAAATAATTCAAAATTGGACAACTCTTATTATATTGAATAAATTACAATCCAATTTAACTTAGATGGGAAGTTTAAATTACTGAATAATTTTGTAACTAAAACGTTGCAAGCCTTAATTACGGAGCATTTTTAAAATTACACCGTTTAAAAGTTAATAATAATTTAGGAAAGTTTGAAATCAAAAACTTTGGAATTAAATTCTTTCATAAGCGAATAATTTTAAATTAAGGCATTTGAGATTGAAAAATGTTAAATCGAAAAAGTTGAAACTTAAATCATTCCAGATTGAAGCCTTCAAAACGGATTCTTTTCAAAATGTAAATCGTTCAAAAAAGAGAATGTTGAATTTATGGTATATTTGAAAATTAATCATCCCAATATTCTAAATTGGATCAAAATTTAGAGAAGAATAATGTTTAATTCCCTTCCACACATTTCCTCACTTCTCCTCCCTTAACTTCCCCCACTTTACCTCTACTCAATTTTTCTCACTTCTCTCCCCCTCATTTCCCCTCACTCCCCCCCCCCCCCTCTTAATTACTACTACTCCACCTACTTCACCTCTCATTTCTCCTCACTTACCCTGCTTCCCCTCCCCTCCTTTTATTTACTTTCCCTAATTCCTTTCCCCTCACTTCTTCCCCCTACTTTTCCTCCAATGGCTTCCCCTTGTTTCCCCTACTTCCCCTCCCGTCATTTTCCGTTTTTGACCATTAGATAACAGTTCATGGTTCAACTTGTATTTTTTCACGGAAAAGTTTTCTGGTTTACTGTACATATTTTGTAATTTTATCAAATTATTGTCGTTGCAGGTAGTTGATCTTATTTTCAGTTTTACTTTTAGATTCACGCAGTTTTATTGTATTCAAGATTTTAACTTCTGATATTAGCGGTCATTTTAAAAATTAAAAAATTAAAAATTTTTATTTTTCTTTTTATTTTCAGAATTTAGTAGAGCACATGTAATTTGCATATATTGCATATTTAATTTTATTTTGACCAAAACAGAACTGAACAATTCTAATGTGGATGTCTTAAAAATGAAAAATTCTGAAGAGTTGGTAAAAATTAAATGATCTTAAATTAAAACATGTAAATTTCTTTTCTGTGTCAACTTGGAGTAATGTTTAACTTAGGAGACACTTTTTACGTCATGGTTAAATATATCGACGCGTTTTGCGTGTCGTTGCCTCACCTGTTGTCATAAAAAGTATGCCGGTGTCTAATCAGTTAGATCGAACAGACGGCGTGTAACAGACTCTGAATTTTATCGCGTTTGTAAATTAACTTTGAATATAAGTTCGTGAATGACATATCGTTCCGTGGAAATACGCGTGAGAAGACATAACGAGAAATTTTCGTCGCCCACTCAGCAAATCTCGATATATCAACTGAAGCAATCGTTTTTATCGATTTTTGTGGAAGTGAAAACGTCTTCATGAACGACTTCAATATTTATTCATGCGACGAATGGGACGATGCAGCACCATTATTGGGTTATGGGGAAAATTCCGCCAGGTTGATAGAATACACTCAGTAGGTTGATGCATCACTTTTTGATTTGAATTTGATAAATAAAGTAAATAAATTGGAGTGGAATGAAGCAAATTTTCTAAGCATTTTCGGTTCATAAATCATTTTTAGTACATTTTTGTAGCAGGTTTTACGGTATTTATGCATTTCTTCTTAGATATTTTAAGATCAAATCTTTCCTTGAAGGAGAAAAATGATATTTAATGATTTCTCTCGTGGACCTTGTCCAAGATCGACATTTGGGAAAATTAGGTTTCAGAGAACAAATATGAAAAGGATTGTACAGAAACTTTTAAAAACGAAAATCAGTGTCTTTAAAGTACTTTCAGTGAAATAATAACTTATAGACCTTTTAATTTGAAAACGTACTCCTTGATTTGAGAAATTAATTTAATAAAGTTGAGTGGATAGAGTCCGAAACATAATCTTTCCCTTAGAAATCAATTTTTGATACTGTGGATTTTGGAAAAAAAATGGCAAAAGTAAAGGAATTTCTGTAAGAAGCACTGTAAGTAACTGTCAGGAATATTCAGGGCTGCCACACAATCACTTTTAGTAACTTTTTTTATCAAATCACTTTTAGTGACTTTTTAAAGATAAATTCACTACAGTCACTTTTTTAAATAAAAATATCACTTTAGTGACTTTTCTTTCAATAAATTAACCCAAGGGTTCACCGCTGGTGAATTCAGGTCTGTACCTACTTCTGAATGTTCTTGAATTCTTTTGAAATATTTTGGGTGTTTTAAAATATTCCTAACATTTTTAAAATATTTAAAACCTTTGAAGGGATTTCAAAAGATTTCAAAGATTTTAGGTGTTTTAAAAAAATTCCCAGTAATTTTCAAGAGCTTTAAAAAGTTTCAAGGCCTTTCAAAATATTTCAAAGGATTTAAAATATTGTAGGGTATTTTCAAAAATTCCGAGGCATTTTCAAGAGACTTGAAACATTTCAAAGGATTTGCAAGGATTTTCAAATATTTCCAGGGATTTCATAAGTTTTTAAAGAGTTTGTAATATTTTAGAGTTTTCAAAAGATTTCAAGGTATTTTCAATTGAGTTCTGTAATTTAATGTGATTTCAAAGGATTTAACATACGTTAGGTTATTTAAGAAGATTCGAAAGCTTTTTTAAGGGATTAAAGCAATTTTTATGCGGTTGTAAGAAATTTCTTTGAATTTCGGAAGATATGAAACGAATTTATAGGACCTATAAGGTTTTAAAATGTCTTAAAAGATTCCAAAGTATTTAATCAGATTTCCGAGGATTTCAATGATTCTAAGGGATTTTAAAAGCTGTCAATTTTAATAAACTTTGCAGCATTTCAGAAAATGACAGATTTCACGGCTTTTTATAATATTTTAATGGATTTAGAAGAACCTATTCACAAGAAGTGAGGGACCCTGAATTCCGATTAATTTACCTTGAATTTTTTGTAATTTTCTTGTATTCCTTGGCAATTTTTTAATTCACATGAATGCTCCTAAAACTAACTCAATTTTACTCAATTCAATGGATTTCTTTGATTTTTTAAAAAGTTTTTGTTTAATTCATCCTTAAATATTGTACACTTACCTTGAATTCTAAGGCATTTCGTCAAATTCTTTTGAATTTCCTTAGCATTTTCTTAACTCATTTCAAACTTAATAAATTCAATTGATTTATTCATATTTTTAAATTATTTTCAATTCATTTGAGTTCTTTTGAAGTCACTTGTACATCTAAAATTGATTTATCAATGTTAAATCCAAATATCAGTTAATAACGATCACTATTTTTAAGCAATATTTTTTGTACAATGTCCGGTAATGCTCTATTTTAATTTATAATACTGCAAAATGAGAGGATGTTTTTAAACGTTAAAATCGAAATCAACTGAATCCTGAAAATATTAATTTTTCCCATTATTTAAAATATTCTTATCTACTCTGCATATACTTTTAAAAGATGTTGGAATTTTTTGCTTTTTCATAGTCGCATGCCCTGTCCCGCGACCTTTAACCTGAAAAATTCATGTCCATCAAAAATGAATTCCTTCATCTCTTACTTTTATATGTTCATACTCTCTTGAGTTACCTTTGATTAAACAAAAAATACATATTTGAGACGGTTTGCACATTTTTTGTTTTTGAAAATCTTATTAACTTTTTAAAAATCACCCACATATAATTATTTAGGGACTTGAAGGAAAAGTAAATGGTTAAATATGTAATGCCAAGTAATATTATTAATTTTGCATGATAAATTTCTTACTTTCCCGATATCAATGAAAAAATAGCTTCCATCTAAACAGTTTTTATTTTATTTTGATTTAAAATATCAAAAATTTTAATTTCAACCAATGAGCAGATGTGTAAAAAATATTTTCTACAAATTATATTATTAACGTCAAAAAAATAGCATCAATGGAATAAACGAGAAAGTTGGGATAATACTTAAAAATCTGATCGATCTAATATAGCTAACATCTTTATTGCGCACCGTCGACTGGGATGATAGATTTTCGCACACTGTCTGGGACTTCGTGTAACAACAGCGCACTATTTTTCTCTTCGTTAATTTTTAAATATTCTCTTGAACCGAATACAAAATATTCAAAACTTTTCTGCACGGAAAAAAATACTTTGTCAATGTAAAAAAAAAATTGATACTTCAACAAAATAAATTTGTAAAGATTGGACTATTAAAAAAAATGGGTTAAATTAACAAAGTTGGCATTGTTAAGAAAATCTTTGTAACAGTGACAAAGCTATTTGTTTATATAATATAATATATAATTATTAAGAAATATTTTTAATTTTAATAAAGAATGTTTAATGTAACAAATAATCCTGTTTGTCAGAGTAACAGATAACTTTGTTAGTTATGAATGGGTTTCATGGTAACAATGTGAGTTTGTTATTTCAGTAAACAGGTTTTGTTATGGAATTAACAAAGTTGGCATTGTTATTTTAACTATGTTTTATTTGTCAATATAATCATGTCATTTGATAAAACAACATTATTTTCAGTAACAAATTATTAGATTGTTAAAATGACAAAGCCTTTTTTTCCGTGATGCAATCAATCTTGGACTGAATTTGATTTTTTACTTAAATTTATTTATACTACATAAATACAAAACTTTTTCGCGCAGACTATTATCGAAAATTAGAAGATTCGTTTGTATTTAGTATTGAAAAGTTTGAAACCTTTCACTAAAAGTCATTCAAGATTTATAAAATTTCTATAGCCGTTCAAGATTCCATGACTATTCCGACACATATTACACTAAACATTTTTTTCATATAATAAGTTAAAAATTTATAAATCTAAATTTAAAATTGTAGGATTCTACTTCTGAAAGATTCTTTTTTAAAAATTTCGAAGTATTCTCGTCGTCCCGAAAATCGGAATAAGTATAATCAAATATTTTTCATTAGCTTGGCTAGTCGTCCGAATTTTCGGGTCGACTAGTGCATCCCCTTTTCCCACTTCCTCAATCATTCGAGACGACTAGACACAGCCTAAAAATTTTAAAAAATTGGAATTCTGGTCTTAAAATATTAATGGTGAGAGAAAATGAAAAATGGAAAAGTCAGCGAATTTTGAGAATGAAGTTTTGCGGCCACCCTGGCAGACATCGATAGGATGTTATTAAATCTGCTGCGGGTGAATTTAATTAAGAGATATATTATCAGCGCTTTTTTAATTGTAAGTCAGAAGAGAATATTAGATCGTCAATGAACGACCTGAGGGCGGTCGTTATATTGCTCCTGAGCATATACGACATCATGTGCAACAAAATAACAGTTAATTAACGCCGTCTGTAGCGCCGGCCTTACGCAATACGAGGTCGCTGTTCATTCATTTATTTACATCGTTATCCTTACTAGCACTGTTTTGCAACAATGGTGAGATATATTATTTTGATACATTTGTCTAGCATGTTGTATAAAACGTCGTTAGCCTCGTTTTGCATTAAGCGAATATAAATATCATCAATTCTCATAAATCAGGAATCGTTTATTTTCCTTGATTTGAGGAGAATTAATTTAGTTTCTTATTAGGGGCCATCTATAAATTACGTAAGGATGATTTTTGAAAAGTTGGAAACCCTCTCTCCTAGTGTAAGGATTCGTAAGATTTTTATGCTCTCTTATGTAAGATTTTATATTTTTTCATTGAATATAACAAAAATATATCAATTATTTTCACCGCAAACGAGATTTCAAAAAAATTTGAAAGTGTTTGAACAGACTTCAAGGTATTTCAAAGGTATCAAAGGACTACGACAAAGTATTTGAAAGAATTGCACAATTTTTACGGAATTTGATGACATTTCCAAAGCTTTTTAGGCATTTTAGGAGATCTCAAGGAATTGTAAAAGATTTCAAGAATTTTTTAAAGAATTTAAGAGATTAAAAAAGTTTTAAGGTATTCCTAACGATTTTAAGGTATTATGAGAGGTTTCACAGATACCAAATGATTTTAAAAAATTGCAAGAGCTTGAAGAAATTTCCTAATACAATTTCAGACGGATTTTAAGGCATTAATAGCGATTTCCGCAGATTTCATGGGATTCTAAGAGATTTCGAAATATGTTTCGAAATAAGTTACGGTATTTCATGTGAAGCTGGAATATTTTTACGAATTTTGAAGGATAACAAAGGGATTTTAATGGAATTTCGAAGATTCGAAGGGATTTAAAGAGATTTCATAAAATTTCTAAAGATTTCTGAGGATTTCAAAAGATTTTCAAATATTTCAAAGAATTTTAATGGGTTTCAACGGATTTTAAGATATATAAAGGGGTTGCGATAATTGTACGAGATTTCAGAAGATCCTAAAGTATATCCACGTATTTTGGAAGATTTCGTAAGATTTAAAAGATTTAACGGAATTTTAAACTCAATATGTTTCAATTAGTTAATGTATAGAATTCCTGAAAATAAAACAAGAATCTAACAATAAAATGTTGCCAACCACCACAAAATGCTCCTATTGCAATTCCTAAAAACAAAAAAGTTTTTATTTCATTCGTCTTTTTTATTATTATTATTATCAAATTACGATATGAAAGCATTTATAATATGTACCAACGTTTCGGTGCTCATGCAGCACCCTTATCAAGGTAGAAAAAATTAGAGCAAGTGGGAACAGCGACGAAACAACGACAATGACTGAATCCAGCTATGAATCAGTTACTTTTTACTGGTGTATCAGTAGAAATAACTGATCCATGGTTAGAATTCAGTCACTGATTTAAATTACTAAAAATTTCAACCGATTCAATAGAAAGGAGGATTTCCGAACATAATAAAGTATTTGAAGGGATTTCAAGAAATTTTAATGGCATTAAATATGTTGTAAGGTATTTTAAGTAACTCTGAAAGATTCCCACGAATTTTAAATATTTTAAATTATATTAAAGGGATCTTAAAGATTTCAAGAGTTTTGATAATATGTCATAAGATTTTGAAATATTTCACGGAATTTCAAAGATTTTAACTGATTTTGAGAGATTTCAAGTGATTTTCATGGATTTGAATGGATTATAAGGGATTTTAAGAGATTTCATCAGATTTCAACAAATTTCAGGATATTTCAAAAGATTTCCGAATACTATAAAGGATTCTAAGGGATTTTCAAGGATTCTTAATGGATTTAATATATTGTAAGGGATTTCAAAAAATTGGTGGAGCTTCCCACTTATTTTAAAGGTTACAGTGAATTTTAAAGATATGTATTTGAAAGATTTCAAGGCATCTTGTAATATTTCGAAACATTTCATGGAATTTCAATGATTTTGAGGTCATGTGAGCGTAACCTCAAACATTTTTTTTACATTTTTCTCAAAATCAACTTACGTTCACACGAAACGCGATATCGAGTTGAAATTTTTTATAACCAATTTTTGTGTTGCTTTTTTCATTATTATAAACATTTAGAACCAGAGCCGCGTTTCTTAGTGCTTTATATTTAGTTTCCCAAATTTTCAACTCGATATTGCGTTTCGTGTCAACGTAAGTTGATTTTGAAAAAAAAATTTTTTTTTTAAATATATAAGGTTGCAATTACATGGCCTTAACGGATTTTAAGAAATTTTAAGATATCTTAATGGATTTTAAACGATTATAAGGGATGTTGAAGACTTCAAGAGATTTCAAGGATTTGCACATGTTTTAAAAATTTGGAAGGGATTTTCAGAGAGCTGAATTGTTTTAAAGGAACTTAAAGAGATTATTGTACGACATCCATGGAATTCAAAGACTTTTAGAGAATTTTTAGCGATTTATAAATTTTACAAAAGTATTCGTGGGATTTCAGAAGATTTCAAAGTTTTCCGGCGATTGTACGAGATTTCATTAGAGAAGAGCTTAAATAATAATTAATAATATTTTAATTATTATCAGTTTATTTATTCTAAGTGTACACCAGATTTCAAGAATGATTTAACACCACAATTCTATATTTATTGGAGTATGTACGATATGAAACATTACATAATAAAAAATAAATAAAATAATTATATTATTTACATTTTAAAGTACGATTGCGATAATAAAGAACGTTAATAAAATGTAATATAAAACGTGATTATATAATTTTTTACTTCCTGTTTAGCTTATTTTCAAATCTGGAAAAGTAGATCACCAAATCCAATATATTTAGTCAGTAGTGCAAAACCAGATATACTTAAAAACTGTTGAATGATTTCGTGGGTAGAGGTGACTTCAAAAATGGTGAAAAACCTTGTTTAAAAAAATTTTTTTTAATCATCCTGATATCTTTTTAATTAATTAAAATCATTGGAAATACCTTGAAATATTAGAAAATCTCTTTACATCTTTTAAATCCTTTGAAATCTCTCAATTTTTGTAAATAAATTCTTTAAAATTACATTTAAATGTTTTGAAATCCCGTGAAGTTATGTGAAATCTGACGATATTCCTTTAAAGTTTTTCAATCTCTTGGAACTTTCTTGGAATCCTTTAAAATATTTACTATAATTTTAAAATCTCTTTCAATCCCCTGAAATTTTTTAAAGATCTTGGCAATTCCTTGAAATCTTTTTAAATACCCTAAAATCATTAAATTCTTTTCAAAACTCTTGAAATCTATTTAAATTTCTTGGAATCTTGAAAAAAATCCTAAACTCTTTAAAATTCTTTAATTCTTGAAAATACCTTAAAATATTGAAAATCTCTTCACATCTTTAAAAGGCTCTGCAATCCCTAAATTCTTCTGATTAAACCCTTTGAAATTTCATTCAAATATTATAGAATTTCTTAAAATCCCGTAAATTTACATGAAATCTGATGATATTCCTTGAAATTCCTTGCAAATTTCTACATCTCTTGAAACTTCTTTGGAATCCTTTGAGATATCCTAAAATATTTCCAATACTTGGAAATATTTTGAAATATTTTGACTTTTTTTAAAGCTCTTGAAAATTCTTTAATATATTAAAAAATGCCGTGAAGTTGCAAAAAATCCAATGATATTTCTTGAAATCTCTTGAAATATGTGGTCATATGAAATCCTTTGAGATCTTCGGAAATTCATCAAAACACCTTATTAAAACCCTTCAACATCCCTTAAAATGACTGAAATCCTCTGTAATCTGCTTTTAAAAATCTCTTGGAATATTTACAAATATTCTAAAATCTTATAAATCCTTCAAAATTCTTCTAGATCTTTCGAAATTCTTTTAAATCTTAAAAATACAATGAAATCTATTGAAATTCCTTTGACTCTTCTAAAATATAAATAACTTATAATTGTATTATATTATAATAAAAAAACACTCTTTGAAAGTTCATTAAATCATTATAAAATCCCTTTGAAATCCCAGAAAATTACATAGAATCTAATGATATTCCTTAAAACCCCTTGCAATTTTTGAAGTTCTATGAAACCCGTGAAGATGTTACAAAAAAATCATTAAATACCTTATTGGCAGCCTTTTAAATTCTTTAAAATCTCATAAAATACTTGAAATCCGCTGAAATTCCTTAAAAATCCTTTGAAATAGGAAATGTAGATATTGAGGCGCCTAAAGATTCCATAAGTTATATATTTGCAAGCTTTTTTATTTTACCGAAATATGTTAAGTTTTCGAATCAGGTTAGGTTAAATAAAGAACAAGATAAATGATAATTCTATAAATTGAAAATTTGTGTGCATATGATAATTTAGAAAAAGTGAAAATGGTAATCAATTCTTCTTCGGTTACATAAATTTCGATGAAATCATGGAAAGTAGGATTTAGGTCATATTCATTTATATTTTCTATTAATTTGATATTGCTATTTTTTTTTTTATTTTTTATACTTTCTTATTTCAAGTGTTCGTCAAATATAGTTCCCACTTTATTATCTTTTCTTTCTGCTCGCATAAATCAAAAGATTCTTAAAATGACAAGTGAGAAAGATTTATTAATTTGAAAATACAGCTCCTGTGCTTTTCTAAGGCTTACGTCGTCATTGAAAGTGTATCTGCGTGCCAGAGTCGTGTGAAAATTAAAGAATAAATGGATTATTGTAGATGTTAGATAAGATAACAGGTTAAGATTACGTTATCTGTGATGATTAGGCTACTATTCGTTTCTCTGTTCACTTCTGTGTAACACATTTCAATATTCATGCTCTGATTTTATATATTTGACTATTGATCTAAATAATCTGCATCTTTAATATTTTTAATTCTAAAAAATTGACATAGTTTTTTCAAGATGCAGTATATTCCGAACGAACGTAGGTATATGAGATTTTCTTTTTTTTATTTGACCTAGACATTCTTGCTCCTTTAATTTATTTTGAAAAGTTTTGAAAGTTTCAAAAAAGGTTTCTTCTTTTTGCAACAAACCTTGTTCTAACATTATTATTTTCTCTGAGTCAAAAGTTGAATTTCTAAAAAATGCCACTTCAACCAAATTATTTTGGAAGAGTCGAATTTTTGTATTTTTTTACGGAAACAACAAAAGGTACAAATCAATATTTACATAAAAGTTTACATACCACAAATGTTCTACAAGAAATATCTCTTGCACTTTTGTGTTATTTTGCGTCGAAAAAAAAATAAAAAATTATATTTAAAGAAAAAAAAACACACTTTTCTCGGTCTCAAAAATATATAAAACTTATAAGATGTATTTCTTATATAAGCAGAAACTGTAAACAAAATATAAGGAAAAAGAAAAAATAGTGGG
>CAKNXH010001364.1:319262-336699 GCA_932178445.1 Andricus quercusramuli
TTTGGAAAAAAGAATTTTTGCATTTTTCTCGAAAAAATTACTTTTTGAAAAAAGAATTTTTGCATTTTTCTCGAAAACAATGCAAGCTATCACAAAAGAGTAACAGAGTTTTTTGTAAAATTTTTCTTGATGTTTCAACTTTTATGTGGATATTCTTTTGTAACTTTTGTTGTTTTCGAGAAAAATGCAAAAATTCTTTTTTCCAAAAGTAATTTTTTTCTATGTGAAGCAGTAGTTTGCCAGGAACGAAACTCGCGAAATATGCAGTATATTACCGGCTACTTCTGAAAAAAAATTTAAAGTGGGGTTTTTGAGAAAATCCACATTCAGGACTATTAGAAGAACAGCCGTCATAGATTTTTCTTGAAATTTCGTGGTAATCTTTCGGATTGTCCTCCGTTATTATTATTTTCTTGCTGTGGTTACGTGTACCGAAATTTCGGTACGAAAATACAGATTGCAAGAATTTATTCATCATAACAATACGTAGGTATTCTTTAAAAAATAAAAAACTTGTATGAAGGGTGGCGCAGCAGAACGAATTAACTCCACATTTTGTCGAAAATTAGATTATTAGGTAGGTGCAGGACCAAAATAAGGTATTTTCCGTAGATTTTGGGTCGCTAAATCCGAATCCGAAATATGTCTATCACGTCAAGTTTTTGAGAAAGTTGAGGGTGAACGCCTTTTTGGCCATTTTTTGAAAAACAGTGTAGGGCGCGAACTTGACCTTGGAGAGAATTCTAATAGGGCCTGAAGTGAAGGTTTAACTTTGTACTTTAAGATGATTAGTTTGAGAAAAAAAAATTTCCGCCACCTGTCTTGAGTTGTAACAGGTTTTAGCTGCGTGCGCGCTCGCTCGCTACTCCTCACCATCCGGGCGAATGCGCATACAGCAAAAACCTGTTACCGCTTGAGATTGGCGAAGAAAATATTTTTTTCAATGTAACTATCTCAAATCACAAGGTTCTGCCTTCCATTTGATTCCTATTAGTAGTATCTAGAACATCAGGTTCGCGACCTACGTTGTTTTGAAAAATGGTCAAAAACGCTAATTTTCTCAAAAGCTCCCCCCTTCGTTTTCTCAGAAGCGGTTTACTTTTTTCAATTAAACACTTTTCGCATTCATTGAGCAACTAATAATTTAGATCTCGATTTTTCATTTTTTTAATAAATTAAAAATTAGATTTTATAGACTGTTTTTTGTCTTCTGAAAATCGACCAAATGTGGGTTAATTCGTTTTGAGGTGCCACCCTTCATATATGATCTGGACCCAAGAAAAAAAATGTACATACTTTTAGTGACAAACAAAAATTCTGCTTCATAATTACCTCATGAGTGGGGGAAGAGGGTGTAACTATAAATCAAATTTTGATTATTAATAACTTCGAATGAGAATTTTTTTTAAATTACATTTGTAAGATATCTCCAGAAGACTTTTACGAACAGTTATATATGGTACAACAAAAATTGAGTATATTTTCTGATTTTTCACGAAGCACGAACTGCAAAATTCGCGAATTTTTATCAATAATTGCCCAGGTTGACGGTTTGCTCTTTTTTCTGGACAAACGTGAGGCGCATGTGTTCAATCTTGGACTGCACACGGTGCTCGATAAAAAGTGTGTCACGGTTTTTTCCTAAACACATTTTTATTGGCTTATGGTTCGCTTACAAAATCATTATAATCATTTCCGCGAAATGTATTCGTTTTAAACGTGACGAGTGATTTTGTAAACTAAATAAAAAACTTTTTGGATAGAATGCATTTCAATTGAGTTTTTGAGGCCATGTACCACTGAGGTGGTCCCAAACCGCTTTTTTGCTCAAGGACAAGGCTCCCCTCTATTTTTTGAGTTTTACGGAAAAAGAAATTGCTTTTTTTATATTCATCGATATTAAGACGTCCCCCAGGCCTTTGAAATTAAAATAAGATTTTAATTAGGAAAAGCTCAGTTTACGGAAGAATGGGGAAAAAAATTCTTTTTTCAACTTTTCGTGAATTGATTTTCAGTCACTTCTTAAGAAATATTCAAGGAATCGTTCCGGTCCCGTAACTTTTAAATTTGACGCCCCTTCCACTTTGTATTATGCCCAGAAAATTCCCCGAAGATGCTGAATAGCAGTTTTATTTCAAATTCATTTTCAAGACGGGCTTTTTTACATTTTTTCAGAACACATTTTTTGTATTCGATTAGTGACAAAGTTTGCAAGTATTTTGTAATAAATTTTTAATTATATAAAAATGTATTATTTTTTGTATTAATGAGACAGAAAGTGAATTTTGATAATAATAATTTTTTATTGAGATATTTTTTAATTCTTTAAACAATTTAGGTATGTTCCAATTTTTGTTCCTACCATTACATTAAAACTTCGTATTTTCTAAACTTAATGCCACATTTAATGAATGGCAGGAGGAATATTTTTTGTTGAATAATAATATTTATTGTTCAAGAAATTATTAAATTGTTTATTAAACCATTATTAATCATCCACTTTTGACTTCTCAAGGGAAAGGTGCAGAAAATTCCAGTTTTTTTAATTCTCCTACACTTTGTCGGTTCTCATAAGTTATTATTTCTTTAAGAAGTTATACCTAAATTTTCCAAACAAATATTATTTGTTTGAAAAATTTTATGCATATATTATGAATAGTTACTTTTTTTCATGTGGGATTAACGAGGCAGTTATTGTGTATATTCATAATATAATACAACAATTTTTAAGAATATAATGAAGCCCACCATTGTGTACCGAAACGTTTGAAACAACTTAATTGTTTTCAATTCACCTGACCCTAAAGCCAACGGCGTACATTAACAAGTTCTACACAATTCACTTCTGTATTATTAATCCTAAAAAATTCTAACTTATCATGTTTTACAGGGAAAATACAAATTCAAACAAAAAATTGTTTGAACAATCTAAAATTTATTCAAAAATACTTGCAAACTTGTCACTTATAGAATCAAAACATGTATGCCAAGGCAATTACAAAACATCCCGCCTTTATCATGAATTTTGGAATTTTACATTATTCTGTTATTGTGTATTTTTCGGGGCATTTTCCGATTACAATACAAAGGGGTTGGGGTGTCAAATTTGAAAGGTGTGGGGTGGAAATCATTCCTTAAATATTTCATAATGATTAAAATTGATATATCAATTTAAATGAACCGACGGCATCTGCTTTTTTGTTATTCTAGACTCGTCGAAATCTCGAACGTTAATTACGGACGGCCGCGGTTAGCCCTTGGATAGGTGACCGTTCGGAATTCTTGCTTTAGTCGTGTATCGGGATGTTTGACGTCGAGGATGGATAAGGGCACTCGATTGTATCGAATATCTACACCGAAACTTGTCTGTGGGTTACCGGCTGCGCCCGGGAGTTTTGGTTTTTTGCAGTTTTCTACTTCTCTGACCAAATGTTCAGGCAAATGTGGCTGCTTTTAATAAAAATCTGGCTGCAGACGGTAGGGGATTTTAGAGATCGAAAACCCCCACATGATCGTGTACGTAGCTTATTATATGCAGTAGGATTGAGGATTTTAGAAATGTAGAAACAGGAAAAGAGCATACATGGATTTAGAATAAAATCTTACAAATAAATTTAAATGTTTAGAAATCTTAGATGTTTTTAGTATTCAGTGGGGAAAATACTTAAAATATGAACATCAAAATCATATTTTCTTCAAATTTTTGTAGCTTTCAAACTTTGATCATTGCAAAATTGTCATAACCGAATTTCGAGTGTTCCTAAATTTTAAAGTTTCAACTCTGGATCTTTCCGAGATTTAATAATTTTCTCAAGTTTGTAACTAAAAGTACAATTTATTTTATTATCTATTACAATTTACATAATAAATTTCAATTTTTCTACAATTCTGTTTGTGGATAACATTGGCTGTAAGCAGTATTTACTGCACAGGCGTCGATCGATAAACTCGTGGAAAATATATAGACTTGTGCGGGGGAGGCTATTGAGATACTATCCTTTCCTAATGTATAACAAAAACATACAGGCAATACATTACATTTCACGTCAAAAAAATCGGATTAATAGAGATCATTTAGGTCAACAAAATATGTTGGAATAGGGACAATTTATCAAATTAGTAAGTTCTTCTGTACATGTTCAACTTCAAAAAAATGTTTCCCAAATGACCTTTTTTGTGTTTTGAAATTTTTGCCGGTAAACATATACACTGCCTTTCATTATTTGTAATTAAAAATTATTGAACCAACAGAAAATATGTTATATTTTCGAAATAAATTGTTTTAAAGCAAAAAGCATTCAACTTGTAGAATAACTTGCATAATAATACAAGTGTTTTAATTAGGGTTAATAAATTTAAAGAAGGTAGTGCCTATAAGTCCGGACAGTCCGTGCGTTTACTTCCAGCTTTACGGCCAGGTTAAACATACGGACAGTCCGCACACAGAACCTACCCCCTTCCAACGTCATACATTACAATTTTTTTTTTAACTTTTCAACAACAAATTTTCAAAATTTCTTTCGAAAGTTAAAAAATTTAAATTAATAAAAAATTCGACTTTATTGAATTTTTTTTCAAGTGTCTAAAGTTACGCGACGCGTGGCAATGATTTGCAACAAGGTCTATACGTCTGGGCATAAGCCGCGCCCCCGTCCCTTTTCCAACTCCCCCTTTCACTCACAAAGTCCGTACATTTAGACTCGGCCGTGTTATAAACATACATAGGCGTACGGACTGTTCGTACTTTTATCCCGCACGTGTAGCCAAAGCTAAATGTACGGAAAGTCCGTACTTTTATCCCAGCCGAGCTAAAAGTACGGACAGTCCGTCATTTTAGACTCGGCCTTAAAAGAGAGATTTGCTGTTTTGTAATTAGTTAAATAGTTAGGCAGCTTTCCTATAATTATTTGAAAAACATTCAGAAAAAAGATTACGCATTTTGGAGGCAAAAAAATAAAAATTCTATTCGTAAAAATCTTGAACTTAGTGTTCCAATTACTTTCAACCCTACAGCTAAAGAAAATTTGCAGAATAAATATTTCAAAAGCTTCGCATACTTACTTAAATTCGAAAGTTACTAAAATAATATGGATACTGAATTTTAAAGTACATAACTTAAATTGTGAAGACTTTAAATTTAGAGAAAGTGAACAGATTCAAAAGTTGTTTTTTTTTAGAATTAAATAACAGTACATTTTTAAGCAACGTACAAATCAATATTTTTAATTCTTATATTTTTTAGCTTATTTTTTTAGAAAATGCGTTACAAAAAAAGTGCATTATTGCATCCTTTTTCGCGGAAAAACTTATTTTCTATCTTATATGTATCAGAATAGTTTATTAGACTGTATATTATTATTTACACTTAAGATTGAGTTTTTGTATAAATAATTTAAGTTAACAAATAGAAAATTTTCATACTTTTTTCTCGGCGAAAATTCTTTTCTAACTAATATGTACTGAAATAGCTTATAAAAATATTAGAATCCAGCAAATTGAAGAGTATAAAAAGTCTGATAAGCTATTATTTAAGCTATACTCTTTAGCTGAGAAGCTATTTGATTTAAATCTCTGTGCATTTTTTCTGTAAAAACATATTTATAGCTCTCAGATAAAAATCAATAACTTTTGTTTAAACAAAAATGTTCATATATTATTTACTCAACCAATCGTAGAGCATAATGAAGAATATGTCCTGATAATTTCTTCAAAAAAGATCAAGGATTGTCTGAATTACGGCGACTTGAAGTAAAAAAATGAGTCAAAGGGTTTCGTAGCCTGGCAAAACGTTAATTAAGTCGTTCAAACCTCCTCCTCCCATACTTCCCATCCCCTTATTCCCATCCCCTTATTCCCCTTCCCTCACTCCCCCAACTTCTTTCTCCGATACTTCCCCCTCTCCTCGCTTCCCAAGCTAACAATGCCCTTCTCTACTTCCATTCCTCATCCCTCATTTCCCCCTCTTTACTCACCCTCATTTATAATCATTTTCCCAACTTTCCTTCACTTACACTGGCTACTCCTTCTTTCCCTCCCCCAATTTCCCCTCATTTAACCCAATTCACCTACTTCACCTCCCCTCATTTCCCCTACTTCTCCATTCCTCATTTCCCATCACTTCCTCTACTAGCCCTCCCCTCATTTTGCATCACATTTTCTGCTTTCCTTCCCCTCACGTCCCCTACTTTCCCTCCTTGGAAAGAAGTACGGCGGGCGGACGGACACAACCAAAATTTCTTAAAAAAAAAACTTTTTTTTTCATTACACTTGGAAAAGGCAAAAGCTGCAACTTTATTGTATAGAGAAAAAATATGCGCAATTAAATTTCATACAAAAATATGTAGTTTTAAGAATAAAATTCTAAACTTGTTTAAAAAGTGTCCAGGGGCCAACATTGATCAGCGAGAAAAAATTATTGGCGGTTATAGAATTTGGCCCCTCATTATGTGAATTATCTGAAGTTAATTTGAAAACAAGAAGGGAAGAGAAATGAGGAATTGATGTTATTGTTGCCAAATGGAGATTTTTTTGATTGCAAAATCGTAGGGATCGAATGGAATGTCGTTGATCTTGAATCGGCTGGAGGCATACGAACAAAACACGTCACGCGATTCACTCTTTTCTTCCGAACAACATATCCTGTCTCGTCGCACTTGAGGGATAACCGGCTCTGGAGAGTTGAGATTTTCTTTTATTATTTTTCACAAAAGTAGCGCGTATCGTGCGACTTGAGTTGAGAGTAAAGTTGAGACAAGGTAAGCCGGTGATTCTGTGCAGGTTGTCAGGTCAGATCGACGATAATCGAATCGGTGACTGATCATCGACCCTGAAAGTATTGCTCTAGCGCACTTTACGTTCAGAGATATAGATATACTTCTGTCACTCGTAGAAAATCGCTCGGAAAACCGGAGAGATTGGGTATTTTTTATCTTCCTCACTTTAACGAATCACGTCCTTTGAAAAAAAATTACTTTAATCTGCTGACCGAGGCAGAGAAAAATCTACCAACATTTCAGAGGAAATGTTAAAAAAAAAATTGAGAACTATTTAACTTTAAGTTGGCCACTGACCAGGAAAACTGGGAATTATCCTTGAATTTTGAGCATCGAGAAAAAGCCAAACATTTCTGGCAAAATATTCGAAGATAATTTTATATTTAAGAGTTTTAAAATAATATTTTGTTCAATAGTGAATGTTCCTTTAATACTGCATATCTAACAATTTAAACCTTGCATTGATGGATCCTTCAAATACTAAAATTCCTTTTATATTTGAGAACGAAAACTTCCGTTTTAGATATTTAAAAATCTAATCACATGGGTAACCTAAGTTTATACTGGGTGTTTTTTTTTAACTTGAGACATCGAAATATCTCAAAAAATACGCATCCTATGAAAATAATATCCGTGATAAAAACTTTTTAGTTACGAGGGAGAAAAGCTTTTTTGAACCAAATTTACCCCACCCCACCCCCAGGAGGCAGGGGGGGGGGTCACGAATCCAGAGAAAAATTTCGAATAAAACTTACGTATTTCATAAAGGAGAATCTGAATCTGTGATAAAAAATTGGGGTTCTCATTTGAAATTACAAAGTTACCCCCACTTCTGCCTCCTAGGTTGGGGGGGGGGGTGGATTTTTCAAAGTCGCTTTTCCCCCTCGAAAATAAAAAGTTTTTATCACGTATATTTTTTTCATAGGATGCGTATTTTTTGGGATATTTCGATGTCTCAATTTGAAAAAAAAACACCCAGTATAATCAATTACTAATAACTGGCATGTCTTCAAATAAAAAATTTACCCACTTTCGGTCGTTTCAGGGTCAGAAAAGTATAATGTTACCATATAGAACAAAGTTTGATGTATGATTTCCTAACGAAAATCCAATCCATATTAGATTCTCTGTCAGAAAAACGCAAATATCTCCTAACAACTACGATCGACAGAATTTTTCAGAATTTCCACTGCGGTTTATTAAACCACAGACGTTAACTATTTTCTATGTTCTTGAAGTTCTGAACGTTCAAATGAACGAAATTTTTTACTGCTAACTTTATAAACCAGAAGAAAGTGCTCAAATGTTTGTTAACTTATATTGGAAATAATTTATTAGTGGAACAGAATTATAATGCATATTTTAAATTACAGTTGCAGTAATATTTATGAGTAAAATAGAAACCGGAAGAAATATTTCGTTCATTTGAACGTTCGGAACTTCAGGTACATCTATTTCCTCTGTTCCCTCTCTTCTTTCCTATTTTCAAGAAAATTTCTCGTTTTTTCGCTTCAATGAGAACAGAATTAATAGAACCCAATAAGAAAATTCAACTATTTTTCTTTGAAAGGTAATTCTTCATAACTGAAATGTCTACTATTATATTTTTGCTTTCGAGCGCATATCTTTTGGCCGCAAATTTAACTGTGTTGTTAAATATTCGTCTTTTTGTATAAAAAATTGATCCTATTAGATTGAAAATTCATCTTTTGCTTAAAAAAGTCGTCTATTTTGGTTGAAAGTGAATTCTATTTCATTGAAAAGTCTGCTATTATATTTTTGGTCACAAATTTTACTATTTGTTTGAAAAATTAATAATTTTTGTTGAAAATTCAACCTGTTGCTTCAAAAGTTATATTTTTTGGTCGAAAATTAAACATTTTTTTAAACACTCATCTTTTTATATAAAGAATTCGTCCTTTCGGATTACAGATTCATGCGTTGTTAGAAAAAAGTCTCCTTTTTTGGTTACAAATTCATCGTTTATGGTTGAAGATTAATTTTTTTTCAATTGAACACACAACTATAATATTTTTTATCAAGAACTTATCTCCTTTGATTCAAAATTCTACTATTTGGTTGAAAAATTAATTATTTTTTTGAAATTTCAACTATTTTCTTAAAAATTCATCTGTTTGGTCGAAAATTCCAGTACTTGGTGAAAATTTTATTATTTTGTAATAAATTCAAATAAAGTAATCTTTCCTTGTCGGAAATTTAACTGTTTTGTTGAAGATTCTTCTATTTGCATAGAAAATTCATCCTTTTGGATTGGAAATTCATCATTTGATAGAAAAAAATATCCCTTCTTGTTGAAAATTAACCTTTAATGGTTGAAAGTTAATTATTTTAATTAAAAAGTCTACTATTATGTTTTTGATCTAAAATGCATCTCTTTTTTTTTAATTCTACTATCTCGTTGAAAATGTAATCACTTCGTTCAAAATTCAACTATTTTTTTAAACAGTCATCTTGTTGTGCACAAAATGTATCTTTTTGGATTGAAAATTTATCTTATGGCAGAAAAGTCTTCTTCACGATTGAAAAATAATTGTTTTTAAATTAAAATTAACGGTTATATTTGTGGTCCAGAATTCATCTCTTCTTTTCAATTCTACTATTTGGTTGAAAAATTTAATTATTTTATTGAAAATTCAACTATTTCCCTAAAGGTCATATTTTTTGGTCGATAATTCAACTGTTTCGTTGAACATTCGTCTTTTTGGATAGAAAATCCATCCTTTTGGATTGGAAATTCATCTCTTAGTAGAAAAGTCATCTGGCTTTGTTGAAAATTTATTTTTTATGGTTGAAAATTCAACTGTTCTCTGAAAGAGTTTTCTTTTTGGCTTGAAAATTCCACTATTTGGTTTATAATGCAACTGTTTTTGCTTGAAGTTTAATGTTTTTTTTGTGTTGAAAATTCGATCATTTGATTGAAGAGATTTAATTCGTAGTTTGAAAACACAACTATTTAGGTAAAAGTTCACCTTTTATGTTGAAAATTCGTCCTTTTTCCTTAAAAATTCAACTATTTATTAGTAAATGCAACTGTTTGGACGAAAATTAAATAATTTTTTGTTTGTTGAAAATTCAACTATTTGGTTTAAAATTCATTTTTCTTGGTTAAAAATGAAATTTTTTGTTGAAAATTCATCTTTTCAGGCTTAAAAGTCTTTTTGAATTGAATATGCATCTTTTTTGGTAGAAAATGCAATCAATTTCGACTTGAAATCTTAGGAATATGGTAACTGCATCAATTTTATTTCAAGGAATTTATTCTCCTATTATTCCCCTATTTTATTGAAAAATCACCCCATTTCTATTGTTTTGAGATAATTGTGGACTGTGAAAACTAAAATAACTTTCACAATAATTTACATTATATAATTATATATTTTACCTCGCAGTTCTAAAATGTTCAAATATTTTCAAACTTTACATAATCAAGCAATTAGTATTGAATAATTATTATTGTAATCTTTTAAAAGTCAACCGAGAAAAATTTAATCTTTGACCAGAGAAAATGGGAAATAGTCTGGAATTTTGTTTAAGTTTGAGTGGCCACCCTGACCTTCCATTATTTATTCTCTCGAAATCAGACTTTTAAAGGCTTCATAAATAAACAAAACTTAAATATAAAATCCGGGTTTAAAAGTTATTAAAATGAAGGAACTGGAAAGGATTTTATTTTTATCATTTTTTGATCCTAGACCACGAGGAGAACAATAAAGGTGCATTATATTTGCAATTTATCAATGTATTCATAACCTTAGATCATTGTAATGCTCACGTCGTGCACCAAGAGACGGATCATGCATTGAATAAAGAAAGTACTTCGCTAAAGAATGCTGCTTCACTGAATTTGAAATTATGATTTGCTCAACATCGGTTCTCCTATCATATGTCATATTTTTAATTCTTATTAAATGTGGTTACAAAACACTATAGGCATTATAATAAGTTTTTCATATCAAAAGCTCTGCACGAATTTAGATTTAATGACACTTAAATCAATTTTTTTTTTCGTTTACCATTTACATTTTTTATGACAAGATTGAAAACCTTAGGGCACTTTTTTGCTAATACTATCTTTATTTTCAATATTATGATGTCGAATGCCAGATGTCTCAATCTATAAGATATTATATTGATAACCACATCTTTCAACCACATAAAAGTATTTTATTTGACTTAGTAATCGCAAAAATGGTGTACGTATAGCAAGCAAAATGAAATAAATGTCAAAATCAGTATCTCAAGGGATGTAAAAAAATTTATTATATGTACTTCCCATTATTTTTCGTATAGATATGTCATCCTAATAATAAATTAACGAAAACCTTGAGGAGTTAAGGAACATGTTATTTTACAGTATTTATTATAAATTAATCAGCTCTAGGGTTTCATTCCAATGGACAACAAAATTATGCGCTCCAAATTCTAGCAAAAAAAAATGATTAACGTCAATATCTCTTTCAATAGAATTAATAAATGTTTCACGGTATGAATTAATTTCTCAATTCCTTTGATCAGAAGGCCAAGTATAACAAACGGAAGCATATGTTTAGAACATTTAATAACTTCCCTTTTACGATGTTTTGATCAAATGCTGCGAGTTTGTGTCGTTAAATCGTTTTGCCAAGCCTCCATATTTACTTTATGATCACTATTTCAAGATTTTAGTTAAAGTTTTAATTTTTAAAGTTGAGATAAATCGTAAGTGACTTTTTTAATTATATCATATATTTGTTTGCAGATATTGAAATAGAAAAAAGGGCTCTAATAATAATGTATTTCAAATGATTTTTTCATTACGAAATCATACTCTTTCCGTAAAATTTTTAATTAAAGAAACCTCTGAAGAAATATTTTCCGATCCATAATTATTATACAAATGCGAAACTAAAAATCTCTCTCATGGTAAAATAAACCTTTCCTACCAAGAATAAAATATTTCGGATATATTTCGATACAAATTCAAATCTATTTTAGTGAATCCCATATAAAATATTCAATAGCAATTGGAGACACCATGAAACCTAACATTCTATGCTTATTTCGTTATCCGCCAATCGATAAAAATTATCGGTCGGCGGATAAAAATTCCTCTCGATTGTTCTATACAGCTGTCAAATTTATCTGGCTGATGATGAATTTTATTTTCGCGCGGATTAAAACGCTATAACGAAACTATCTGAAGTTAGAAAAACAAAAGCTCAAGGTTTTTCTGTGCATAAGGAAGCCAATGTATTAATTGAATTTCATGGCAAGTTTCGCCTACGTGGTCCAAAATGCCAATTTTAAAAGACATAGTCATCAAATCTAAATAAAAATCAGTAAAGAAAAAGATATATCGTCGAATGAATATATGTGTCCATTCCAAATCTTTATTTTAAATACCACGAAGGCTCGTAGACATTTCCGCACAGAAAATCACCGATCCCCAGAAATACGACGATTCAGTGGTGTTTTGAGATGTAAAAAAATAAGACACCGGAGAATGAGAATGAAAAAAAAGTCTTTTTTCGAGGACATAAAAAATGTGTTGCAACAAAAATATGATCCCAATGTTTTTCTGTGCGAGCCTGAATACCGTGAACATATAATACACTGGATTTTCATTTAAAGGTTTACGACCGCTTGCACCAGGAACATGTTTAAAACGCCTTTTAAACATTTCTGCTGGTCGCTACTCCGGGAAGTTCAGAAATGAATTCATTTTTAAACTAATTATCCCTGACGTATATAGATATCTGCCTCGTAAAAGTTCATAGTCTCGGATTTGCAGATTTCTTGTTTCTTTTTTACGACTTTGACTTTAGTTCAATTTATGTCTGATGCAGTTTTGTGCATAAGTGCTTCCCGTTTAAAAACTTTGATCTATAATAACTTTGATCTTTGAAGCTTATGTGGATTTTTAGAGTATTATCATAACAATGACTGATGGATCTGCGAATCTTTGGTCGACTGGTGTACGCAGTTGCATGAACGTCTAACCACGTACGCGTTGCATTTCTGAATGCCGGAACGAACTGAACAAAGAAAGACTTTAAATTTTGCCTAAAACTTGGCCATTCATATACGGAAACAATCTCTGTGATTCGGATCAACAATCAGTGAGAATTCACTGGTTCATTCAGTGGAATCCCGGCACCGGTTTAATCAGTGAGGTTCACTAGTTTCTCAGTACCAGTAGTCGTCTGGTCGTACGCCTTGTCGTCTGTCAGCTGTTCAGGTATGGCACTGATCACTCATCGCACTTTTATGGTAAAAGTTGTAAAAATATCTTTTAAAAACTTCGCTTCATTCTCAAAACAGTAAATTAAGGCCGGGCTGCAATATAACGGGATATAATATGTTCCGCCTGATTGTGGAAAGACCTGTCATTATGTCAACGTGTCGCGTCGCTCAAAGTCAAACCCAAGTGGCCAGGAGCCTTCCCGCTTTCAAGCAAATTATTTTATATCCCTTGCTCATTGCAGCCCGGCGCCAAATTTATTTATAAAACAAACACTAGTATGCAATAAGGTTAATTTTCACTCGAGAAATGCCAAGACCTGATCGGCACGCGCGCGTACCAGACGACTGGAGGTTCATGTCTTATCTGCGTGGAACGCTATATCACTGGTTCAATCTATCATTTGGCGTCACTGGTACAATCATTAGCGCTATTTTATTTAAATCACATACTGGTTCGTCCAGTCGGAGTGGAAAAATCACTGGATCACCAGTGATAATTCAAATTACTGATTCAAGCAGTGACGATTTCACTGGTTCAGTTTAAGAGAGCTCAAAATGTGGAACGAGTTCAAGTGTTAATTAATTGAAATCGTCGTTTAGCAGTGAGAGAAATAGATGAAGACCTCGCAATTCCAAAAACTATTGTTCCGGAAATTTTGAGCCAAGTTTTGGGGAAAAGTGGTGACTGGGTTCTTCACCATGACAACGCACTTTATCAGTTTCTGGTCAAACACGGCCTTACACAACTTCGGCAGCCCCAATATAGTCCTGATCTGGCTCCCTCTGTTTCTGGCCATTGGCCAGAATTAACTCTTACTCCTGGTACGCCACAAGGTCGGATACGTTCCGGACGGACCTCGTATTTAGAATAATGGTCTAGGACCATTCTTGAAAAATTCGAATTTGGATTATGTCAAAGAATATCTACAAATGCAATCTCGATGACACTGTGTAACTGGCTCTATAGGATCAGGTTTAAGACTTTTAGAGTAAGCGTATAAGTACTCAAATTTTAAAAGAGCTGCTGCGTAGAATATTGTTTTAGGTACCTAGTGTACGACGAATAGAGTGACCCATAAACACGTCTTTACATTTTTTTTTCAAAATTCTTTTGCGGAACGGGTTTCATTCCAATGGACTACAAAATTATGCGCTCCAAATTCTAGCCAAATCGATTAATATTTACCCCTAAGCATACACCTCTTGAAGTTTTCCATATGATTAACATGAGAAAAAATCTGAAAAAATTGAAAATCCATTTAACATTCTCAGTTTTCGTCGAATTATTTTATAAACCGTGGTCCGCAACTTTCGTTTACGAAAGGGACTAAAGTTTCATGGAAAAATCTTGTCAATAGCTAAAAAGTAAGTGCTGAAATAAAAAATTAATCAAGTTGAAAACATCAAAAATGGCGGCTGTTTAGATTGCAAAAAATAATTAATTTTCCCATTTTTCGAGAAAGGCCTCTCAAACTTGATAAGATGGACAAGTTTAATTGCAGAAAATGTACAATAGTCAGTGACAGCTGAAATTTTGAAGAAGAAAAAAACAAGTTGTCGGCTGGTTCGAATTTGAGATTATTATTATTATTATTATCAGAAGTTACAGGCTCCGGAAGCTACGATCATCATGGTTCATTAGGGCAACCAATCCCGACGAAACCAGAACGTGTACGTCATTTACTCCTGCTCTTTCTGTCCTAGAAGGTCAAACTTGGCAGATGAGCAAATTGTTTTTCATCATACCTCAATCGAAAATTCGACTTTCGACGCCTGTGGAGCGGGTCGAAAATCGAATTTTCAACCCTAGGGAAGAAAGTGACAGATAAATGCAAATTAATAGATAGATAAATACAATTAAAGTGAAAATATTCGTTGAATTTTCAATTTTATTTTAAGCCGCCATCTTGAATTTTTCCATAT
This sequence comes from Andricus quercusramuli, assembly GCA_932178445.1. Lineage (NCBI taxonomy): Eukaryota > Metazoa > Arthropoda > Insecta > Hymenoptera > Cynipidae > Andricus > Andricus quercusramuli. Next base: position 334,202 of record CAKNXH010001364.1, read on the forward strand.
GTGGACTGTAACGCACTACTGCATAGTTTCTGCAAACAAACTTGCACTTCTTGTAAAGTTTGAGAGGCTTTCCTTGAAAAATTAATAATAATTCAATAATTCGGTTTGAAATCTAAACAGCCGCTAATTTGGATTTTTTCCACATCTAAAATTTTTAATTTCGGCACTTGCTTTGTAGCTATTAACAATGTTTCACACGAAATTTGCATCCCTCTCGTTGGATACTTTAAAAAATACCATTTTTTGGGTTGTAAAGAAGGTTGCGGTTCTCAGTTTATAGAAGAATTCCACGAAAAATGAGAAAGTTACGTAGATTTTTCATTTTTTTTCTTCATATTTTTCCTCATGTTAATCATATGGAATACTTAAAGGGGTATGTGCTAATTTTGTTTCTCTAATAGAACGAAACCCGTCTCTGAGAGCATAAAAATTTTGAGTTTGAAAAATGAGGAATACTCTAACGACCAGGTACATTGGTGTCTGTCATTAAACATTTCTTAGAAAAAACTAGGGTGTGTTTCAAGTAGTGCTCCACTGCCAACTGCGCTCTCATTCCTAATTATAATTTTACAAATGTTGTTTTCAAGAATAAAAAACTGATCTAGGAAACAAGTAAGTCATCGAGTAGGTAACTTTGATGAAATCATAATGGCAATGAGAAATAGTTTCCAAAAGATGAATGAAATGAAAGATTTGCATGTGCATAGTCTGCCTGGTACTGAATGTTTTTGAATGTTGTGAGTTGAGCGTAAAGGCCGATCGAGATCTTCGATTGGATTCCAAGAATTCTATTTATAGCACCAGTACCACCTGATGAATGGGTATCTCCTGCTGCCTACGTTTACAGGGTAGAAAACAGGTTTCTCGATATGGCTTTTACGAGGCTGGGTTAATCGCGTATGCACGAAAGTCCTCCTCGTCTGGTTCGTCCGCATTCTCAGGAGCACTGGCTTCTTTTCCTCTTCTTGCTCTTTTACCCGCTCGAGATATCGTTCGCGGTTTCTGCACTGCTCCAGAAAGATTTCTTTTCAGCGGAAAACCTACCTCGCAAAGAGGCGATTAGAAATTGATGCGAAAGCAAAGCTGCTTCTATTTGATTCCACCATTCAACAGCGGTACTTATTTACCAATATTCTCCTTCCATCAGATACATCCATAATCCATCATGTGAATCCTTTCCACAGTTTCTTTTTCATTTTTCAATTACAGTGATATCGTTTCAAAAACTGAACTCTTTTGCTGCTTTGTGGTAACGAGTGAATCCCACCGCTGCCACCTAAGAGTGATTCCAAGGCTGCCACCAAGGGGCCGTTCATAAATTACGTGAAGTCATTTGGGACGGTGGGTACGTCAACGCTTTTGTATGATGGCTTACATTTGGGGGTACATGGTCAAAACCACATCTTACGTAACATATTTTCAAGTCTGTGAATGACTACAAAATAAAAATATATATATTTCATTGTTAACAGCTGTTTGCCAACACAATTTAGTGCAATCTACCGTTAAACGGTAGGGTCAAGTAAATCAAAATTTTAGAAAATCACCTCACGTAATTTATGCATGGCCTCTAACCATTGAATCCCACCGCGGCCACCAAAGAGTGATCCCACCGCTGCCACCAACGATTGACTTAGCAACAATTCAGGAGCTTCCAAATATGATGATTATCCAATTTCAAGGCTCGCCACTTTCGCTCAATGTGTTCCACCAAATGTAAATCGTTATTCCTTATTTTCTGACAGGAAGAAGGAAATGCTCTTCGAGGTTAAAATTCTCTTGGGGACTTTCAGACTTCGCAAAAGTCGCCATTCTCCCGGAAAATAAAATTATGCATCTGCGTAAAGAAGTAGGATTTCTGTTCATTTTGCATGCATCTGACATCAATCCTTCAAAAAAACATTGTCGAACAAAGGAAGTAGGAACCATATACCAACGAGTTGACGGAAATAATCATGTAATGCGAGAAAAACGAATGGCATTCAGGATTTTTCGTACCCAAAGCACGATCGCATTCCCTGAACGATGCATTCGTGTGTTCACCATTGACTCATACAGTGATCTTATAATATTGAAAACTTTATAGGTTTTTATTTCAAATGATTGCTAATAGTTTTTGACATTTTTAATTTTCATTCAATAATAAGTAATAGTATTTAAATAATTGTAGTTAACGAAAATGATGAAATTCTAAAGATAAAATGATAATAATGAAATAATTTTTCTCTTTTTCAGGTGAGTAGTTATTCGATCCTTATTTCGATTGTTCATCGCCTTTGCAGTTTAGTAAGTTGTTTAATTGTTGCTGTTGTTGTAGGAATTATCATTATGCTTGCTTATAAATATTTTTGTCGTTCTTATCTGTAGTTTAGACAAAGTAGAAGGAAGTTATATTATCACATCCGTTTTTAGTTTTTGATTCTTCTTTTCAGTTATGTTCCCTTTGGTATTAAAATGAATATATATATATATATATATATATATATATATATATATAT
>CAKNXH010001364.1:336799-359615 GCA_932178445.1 Andricus quercusramuli
TTTTACCTTTTTTCCAAACAAATATTTTATATTCTAAAATATATAAATACCAGATCAATCTTAGAAATATTTTCCATTGTTTTCGATGACCTTGCGCCACCACGGATGCCATCGCGAAAGAAACTTGGAGTCTTCGAGCCGATGAAACCATCGACGAATTTTCGAACATCGTCCAGAGTTTGGGATCGCTTATCTACCAAAGCGTGTTGCATTCACTGGAACAGGTGATAATCGGATGGGGCCAAGTCTTATGAATATGCCTAGTGCTGGAGAACTTCCCAGCCCAAGTTTGAAATTGTTTGCTAAGTCGGGCGAGCAACATGAGGTCGAGCATTGTCATGGAGCAGCATAACTTTTCGGTTTCCTTGCCCAGTAAATGGCCTTTTCTCATCAAGTACCTCCTTCAATTCGATTAATTGTCGGCTGTAACATTCAGCTGCAGTAACTGATTAACCTGTTTCCAAAAGCTCATAGTAGAGTACATCCTTCAATATCCCAAGGCCATTTACTGGGCAATGAAGACGAAAAGTTATGCTACTCCATGACAACGCTCGACCTCATGTTGCACGCGCGACTTAGCAAACCATTTCAAACTTGGGCTGGGAAGTTCTTCAGCACGCGGCATATTCACCAGACTTGGCCCCATCCGATTATCACCGGTTCCAGTCAATGCAACAAGCTTTGGTAGATAGGCGATCCCAAACTCTGGATAATGTTTGAAAATTCAACGATGACTTTATCGGCTCGAAGAATCCAAGTTTCTTTCGCGATGGCATCCGTATTTTACCTGATAGGTGGCGCAAGGTCATCGTTCTTCAATTATTTAAGTCTGGAATTAAAATATGTACATAAAATATAAACAAGTTCAAGTTTGTAAAACAAAATTTCATCCCTCTGACGTCATTATACGATTCTTGGGCGTAGGGTGCAGGATTTGAAATCTCATAAATATTCAGAACGTTTCGTGTCGCCTTAGTTAACTACTTAGTGGTAAGGCAGTGTCCATTATTACAGAATTTTTCAATAGTAATGGCAAGAAAATGTAATTAAAAGTACTTAATGATGGACTAACACTTTTTTTACAGATGTAATTTTTTCTTCAAAGTAATGCAAAATATTTCAAAATCCTACATTTATTAAGTTATTGTTTTTGAAAGTAAAAAAATTTAGATCATGTTAAAAAACTTGTTTCAGAGTAATTGCTCTTTTTCAAATAATAAAAAACGTACGTGTAGAGGAAACAAAAATCAAGATCATCCACTTTTAGTCATTTTCGAGACTCTTAGAAGTCGACCTTCTAGGATCCCTTTAAAGATAAAGCAATATAAAAATTGGCATTTGTTCTATTTCAAGGGTAAGAACGATGAAGACGTGCGTTTACAATATACGAGTATGTACAATATTGCGTAGTAATGTAGTTAAACGGTAGGGTCAAGTAAGTCTCTCATCAACTTGTTTTTGTTTTCCCTTGACTTAATGCTGGTTAATAACCATGTTTTTCATACAGGATCTCTGATTTTATTGTTTTTCGACATTTATACTTTTTACCGTGTACATTTTCCTTTACCATAAACAGTTTTTAACACTTTCTTACCTTCCTTATCAAATATATTTTATGTTACAAATAATACTCAGAGGTACTAAGAACATTGAGGAATAAAAATTAATGTATAGGTATCACTTTCGAACATGAAATCAGCCAGTTTAATAAAATTAGCTTATGTAAGATTGCATTGTTTTATCGGCAAGATATGCATGTAGGTTTATAGGAAAATTTTCAGAGAGTATTCTCTCGTGAGATGAATTGTAAAGCCTTCAAGTTTTGCTTCCATCGTAAGAAATCCTGCAAACTTTTTTTTCGTATACTAATTTGTTTAAAAAGGTTTTTATATTAAGATTTCAGTGGCCAAAATTGTAATCTATAAGCATTTTTCCAGGGAAGATTTCTGCATGCACCAGTGTTAAATGAATTCCAGATATTCGGGTGAAAAAGTTTATTGCATAAACTACCTTCCAATTCCCAAATATACAGTAGCTATATTCGTCTTTCATGCTATAAAGTGAAGGTAATAAATTTTTTTTTGTTTTCTAAGAAAAACATGTGTCACGTGAGCAGCACGTCATAAATTAATTTTAGATTCGAAATTTGGTACCTAAGGCTTTAGACTTCAGTTGATCGAAATTTGTAAATACTTATTATGTTACGAAGTAATTTTTAATGCACATATTTTAATTGGATGTTGTAGCTATTCATGATGTAATTTTTACGATTTTTTTCGTATAAACAGACACTGTTTGAAGTATTAGAAATTAGATCAAGAGAGGCTTATGTCCGGGACATGTGCGTAAAATATGCTTGCAAAAAATTCAAACGATGAGCGATAACAGTAACAGTCCTTGACCCGAATAATCACCTGCTACCGTACCATCTTACGTACGGTTATCGTAATGACACCTGATGAAGATCAAATATTTTTCCCGGCTGTTTGTCATATCTTATAGCGAACAAGAACCGGAGACGAAATCGTAATTTCAAGCTGCTTGATGAAACCATATTGTTCTTTACTGATTTCAATTTTTTATCTGAATGTCTATATTATCATCCTATAAAAAACATCTGATATCAATATTTTTCATGTAATTTAGTCTTAAAAAATGTTCCTTTATTTGGTCAATTTAAACTTTGCTTTACAATTTTTATATACCATCGTGTAAATGTTTTGCTATTATTCTCGTCTGCAAGTTTTCCTTATTGTATCGGTAGGTAAATATTATGACAGAGCTGTTAATTTAGTTTCTTCATTAGATACAGGAAGCCGGAATTGCATGCTTTGCAAAAGTGATTTCGAGGGATTTCAAGGGTTTCAAGAACTATAAAAAAATCCAAAAGATATTGAAGGATTTGAGGAAGTGCAAAAGATTTCAGGGAATTATTTCAAGGGATACTAAAGGAATTATAGTTATTCATAATTTTACGGAATTTTAAGTGATTTTAAAATGATTCAAGTGATTTCCAAAGATTTAAAAAGATCACAAGGAACGTCAAGTCCTTTTGCAGTCTTGTCATTTTTTTGAAATACCTTAAAAGATTTGAAATTCAGTTTAATTTTTTTAATTATTTAAAAATCCTATGTAACCCTTTTAAAAATTGCCTTAAAGTTGTATGATGCCCTTTAAAATTTAGAATCCTTTCAAATTTCCAAAAATACTACAAAAGCCATCAACATGTATTAAAATATTCGCTCGAAATACTGTATCGAAAATTGGGCAGGTTCCCTAAATTCCTTGAATTCTCTAAAATCCTTGAATATTCTGTCTTCCCTGAAATTTCCTTGAATGCCCGAAGCGCTCTGAAATCCCTAAAATACTTGAATTTTCTGAATTCCTGTAAATCTTTGGATTTCTTGAATTATTTTAAATCCTTCATTTCTTTAAATTCCCTGAATTCCTAGAATATTCTGAATTCCCTAAACGCTCTGAAATCCCTGCAATTCTTGATTATCCTTCATTCCTTGAATATTTAAAATTCCTTACATTCTCTGATTTCCTAAATTCTCTTGAATCTTTCATTTTTCTAAATTTCCTGAAATCCTTGAATATTGTGAATTCCCTGAATTCTCTGAATTCCTGGAATATTCTGAATTCCTTAAATTCTGTGATATCCTTGAATATTTTGAATTCGTTCAATTCTTTTGGATTCCTCAAATATTCTGAATTTTCTAAATATTTTGAATGCCCTTAATGATCTGAATTCCTCGAATTCTCTGAAATCGTGGAATGTTCTGAAGTCGCTGAATTCCTTGAATATTCTAAATTACTCAAATGCTTTAAATTCTCTAAATACCCTGAATTCCTCTGAATTCTTTGCATTATTTCGAAGTCTTTGGAATTCAAGTTTAAAAGCATTCCAATCAATTTGAAAGTCTGAAAAATCATTACAAATTTCATAAAAGTAAGAGCGTGGGGTAAGAAGGGGAAGTGGAAAATTAATTTGCAGAAGTTAATAGAGGTTGAAAAAATCGATGACTCGAAAGTAAATGAAAAAAAGGTAGTTCACAGCAGCAATACAGTAAAAATAATTAATATACAGGACCCAATAGAACCTAGAAGTGAATGTAATTTTACTAGAGGGTACGAGGAAGGCATCGAACAGGAAGAAGAACTGAATAAAGAAATAAGTTTTAAGGAAGTAGAGAACTGTGTAAGGAGAATGAAGAAAAGGAAAGATCCTGGGGAGGATAGAGTATCTATTGAATTCCTACAAGGCTTACCAAGATGCTGATTTTTTAGAAGTGCATATATGTAATATTTGGAATGTGGAGGCAAGGTATAATAGGAAAAGGATAGGTAAAATCTAGAATTATTCCTATTTTTAAAAGAGGGGATGAATACGACACAGGGCATTATAGAGAAATATCACTTCTAGATATAGGGTACAAAGTTCTAGTCAAAATCATGGATGAAAGAAGCAAGGGGTGGTTAGAGGAAAAAGTTTTATATGAAGAAAGTCAGGCAGGTTTCAGAAAAGGTAGGAATGCAAGAGACTATACTTTTGCACTGCATTCTATAAAGAATAACAAGTTAAAAAAAGAGGGTAGTAAGCTATACGTGGCCTTTGTGGACTTAAACAAAGCTTTCGACTCAGTAGATAGGGATATTTTAATGCAGAAACTAGAGTAAACTGGGATAAAGGGAAAAATGTTGATAATTATCAAAAAGACAAGGTTGCCCATTAAGCCCAACACTCTTTATCATTTTTACTGAAGACATGGAGGATGCATGTATGAGAAAGAAAGAGGGAGGTACAGTGATAGGAATGACGAAAGTATATGCCTAGACCTTAGAAAAATATAGTAATAAAAATAAGCTTTCAATAAATGTTAACAAGATAAAAGTAATGGTATTTCCAAAGGAAGGCAAAATGAAGGAGTTGAAGAATGGAAATTATACGGAAAGAAATTAAAGGTCGCAGATACATGCAAGTATTTAGGCTTCTGGTTTACTACAGGAGAGACGTGTAACAAACAACGGAACACTTCAGCAAGAAAAGCCCAAAAGGCAATTAATGCAGCATGGGGAGTGAAGAAAAGAGCTAATATATATAATTTAGGAGGAAGGATTTACTTGTTAGATATATTTTGGCTAAGGCAGGATTACTGTATGGAATGGAGCTACGGGGATGGGAAAGAAAGGAAATAATGGGAAGAATACAAGGCAAATATTTGAAAATGATTATGGGAATAGGCGGGAATACTCTAAATTATATTTGGAGAATGGAAGCAGTTAAAAGAAGTTTGATAATAGAGGCAAGAAGAAGGGCAATCAGTGATATGTGTTGGAAATTTTAAACATGGGAGATGACAGCCCACCTAAAGTATGTCTAATGGCAGAATTGAGAGGTATTGTGCTCTATTTCCCGCTCTTTTTGCTTCCCTAGATAAAAGTCCCCTTCTTCTACCTCCCTTCCTCAGTCGTCACTTCCCCTCCCCTACTCACAATCATTTCTAATCATATTCCCTACTTTCCCACCCTCATTTCCCCTACTGCCATTCCTCCAAATTACCTCGCTTCTCCTACTCTCCCCCACATTTCTCCTACTTCTCATCCCCTTATTTCCTCTTCAATTTTCCTATATTCCCTTATTTTTTCTAGTTCCCCTCCCCTAATTTCCTTTAACTTCGCCTCCACTCATTCCTTCTACTTTCTCTCCCCTCAATATACCCTAATTTTTTCTATTTCCGCTCCCCATTTCTCCTCATTTCCCCTACATTTCCTCCATTTCTCTTCATTTCGCCTACTTCCCCTGCCCTTATTTCCCCTCACTTATTCTCCTTGGAAAAAAGTACGACGGGCGAATGGAAGGATGGGCAACGGACACGTGACCGAAACTATAAGGGTTTTGGCCCGGGGCTACGAAACTCTACAAACGATCATTCTCATCAATTCGACACAAAGGTTTCAATTTAGTTCAATTTTCTCTTCCTTTTTAAACCCGTTACACCATTTTAAGTCACGCGAACCAATCTTATAGTAAATTAAGCTCGAAACCAGGTCATAACTTTTTTTCTCTTACTTTTTCCAAGGAAATTTTGTTAAGTTCGCTTAGTACGTCAGCAGCTATAACTAATGGCTTAAATTGGCAAGCAGTAACTTTAGCAATACCGCGATGGCATGATGTACCTGCCAGTTACTTCTAGAAGTTGCTTATCCTCTTGATGAGCAGAGTGCTCACTGGTTCGCTTCCAGCAGCTTTCCTCATCCATGTACGAGTTACGTGTTTATTGAGCAGCAGCTGCGCCAGGAGAATGATTACTTTGTAAAACAGATTGTTCGGATGTGCACCCTTGTAAAATTGCCAATTACATTGTGGAGAGAGAGAGAGCTTTTTCATTTTCTTTCACCCAGTTACTTGAGACTTTTATATCAACTGTGAGTTTTCATCACTCGGATAGATTAAATTCACTTTTTGCATTTTTTTCAGCTTCGAATTAATCTGGATAAATAAGGTGACACGGCTCAATATATTTTTCAAGTTGAAGATTTAAAAATACCAAGTTCTCAAGTCTGGAACTAACATTTAAAAAAACAGTAGTTCCGAAACGAATACAATAACTAAACCCATGTACAAAGAAATTAATTAAAAAATCATAAATATACTTATTTATGAAACAGGATGTTTTTTTTTTATGAAAACAACGTATGCGTGAACGTATGCCAATTTCAAGAAATTCATATGAAATTCTGATATTTCCTACACTGTTTTTTGGAAAACAAAAATATCAATTTCTATGATTAACACTAGTTATGAAAAAATACGCGGAATTGTTGCCCGATTTTAAAAAATTTTGTTGGATTATTTTTCATTCTTAAAGTATCCGAAATCAAAAGGTTTAAATTCGAATTTTCATATTGTTACCCATTTTCGTAGAAGATATCGTCATTATTTTGTTTCATATTTTCTTTATATTTCTAAAATTATGCACTTTTTTCAAGAGGACGAGGATGTCCGGAAATGATAAAACCATGCAAAGACAAATCAGTAGAAAAAAAATTATGGGGAGAATGGAGAAAAATGGGATGTTATAATTTTTACCCATACTAGGAAACAAACACGCGCACTACACCTGCGATTATATTAAATAATAGAAAAGTGAAGTAAGGACAATATTTGGGATAAATTGATGAAAATTGATATTAAAAATGATGAATTTTCAACCAAAAAAATGAATTTTTATCAAAATAGTTTAACAAATTAATTGAATTGTAAGCCAAAAAATATGAATTCTCAACCAAAAATGTAATATAGTTGATACTTTAACTAAAAAAGATTAATTTTGAATAAATTCAGTTCAATTCAACCAAAAAAGTTGAATATTCAACAAAATAGTTGAATTCTCAACAAAACCATATTAATTTTCAACTAAACAGTAGCATTTTTAACCCAAAAAGATGTGAAATTTCATTTTTTCAAAAAGACATGAATTTTCAACTAAATAGTTAAATTTTCAACTAAGAATGGTATACGTACATTTTTATTCAAAAAATTTAATTTTAATAAAAAACAACAAGTTTTCAGTAAAACAGTTCATAAATCTGCAACTAAAAAATTAATTTTTAACACATTAGTTCAACTTTCAACCAATTTTTCTACAAAACAGTTCAATTTTCAACAAAAAGCTGAATTTTAACCAAATTTTCTATTTATTTTCAACCCGAAAATATGAATTTTCAAGTTATGATGAAGATATTTCAAGAAAACAGTTGAATTTTCAACCAAAAAGGTGAATTTCTAATTGAAATTATGACATTTCAAAGAAAAATTTAATAGTTGATGTTCAAACAAAAAAGTTTTTTTTTTATTAAAAAATAGTTGCATTCAACCAAAAAAGAGGAATTAACAACCAAATGGTTGAATCCTTAACCAAAACAGATTAATTTTTAACCAAAACAGTCGCATTTTTAACTAAAAAAGATTAAGTTACTATCAAAAGGGATGAATTTTCAAACCGAAAAAACCGAAGGATAATATGTTTGATAATTGATGAACATTCATATCTTATCTTCAGAATTAATATACAGGGTGTCCAAAAAGTAACGAAACACCTAAATAATTTTCTAGGTAAAATGTTTTTCAAGAAGGTCAAGGTCATTCTTGAAGTAACTTTCAACGAGGAATCCAGTGGTGACCATGAATTTGACGTTGAGTTTGACCTCCAAGGTCATTTCAAGGTCAACTTTTTAAAAATGGGAACCCCTATTTTTGACAACGGCAATCGAAAGAGCGGGAAATTTTACGTTCAAAAGTGTACTTAGGTCATGGGTCAAGGGTGACCTTGAACTCCAGCTAAAGGCTATTAGGCTTGAGCCAGGTATGAGGCGGGTCCAATCTGTACTTCTCCGGCTCAGGTGTTTACGAAAACCGTCGATGTCATTATTGGAGTAACATTTAACGAGGAATCCAGTAGTGACCTTGAATTTGACCTTGAGCTGGACCTTCAAGGTGATGTTCAAGGTCGTCCTTGACCTTTAACCTAAGTACATGTTTGTACGCAAAATTTCCCGCTCTTTCGATTGCCGTTTTCAAAAATAGGGGTTCCCAATTAAAAAAACAAAGTTGGCCTTGAAATAACCTTGGAGGTTACCCTCAAGGTCAAATTCAGGGTCACCACTGGATTCCTCGTTAAAAGTTACTCTCAAGAATGATCTCGACATTTTTCGTTAACACCTGAGTCGCAGCAGTACAGATTGGACCCGTCCCATACCTGGGTTAAATAATAACCTTCAGCTGGAGTTCAAGGTCACCCTTGACCCATGACCTAAGTACATTTTTGAACGTAAAATTTCCCGCTCTTTCGATTGCCGTTGTCAAAAATAGGGGTTCACAATTGAAAAAAAAAAAAAAATTGACCTTGAAATGACCTTGAAGGTCAAACTCAAGGTCACCACTCGATTCCTCGTTGAAAGTTACTTGAAACATGATCTTGACCTTTATGAAAAATATTCTACCTGGAAAATTGTTTAGGTGTTTCGTTACTTTTTGGACACCCTGTATACTACTTTCGTATAAATAAATTCACTGATTTCCTGTGAAAAACGTGAATATAACTTGAAGCTGTTCAAAAAATTGACAATCTTGTGCAATATGATGATTTTTGTTTTAAAATACTAATTTTTCATGTAAAACGTTAACATAACCTAAAATTGTTGAAAAATTATGACACTTGAAAATCTAATGATTTTTATATAAAAAATTCAGTTTCTAGTAAAAACGCCAACAAAATGTAAATAATTGTTGAAAGGATTTTAATCTTTGAAATACATATAATTATTTTTAAATTAAAAATACCTATTTTCGGTGTATAGTGCTAACGTAACCTAAAACTGGAAGCCTTGATGATGATTTCTGTTTAAAAATGATAATTTTGTGTGACAAAACTAATACAATCTAACAATTTTAGAAATTATAAGCCTTATTTGAAACTTTATGATTTTGTAATAAAGTTCTTTAAAAAAAATACTAATTTTCAGCGAAATTTACTGACATGAAACTTGTTTAACATTTTGAATTTGTAAATTTAATATACAAATTTAAGATATAAAATTTCAAATATTTTTCTTTTTTTTTAAATATGTTTGGTCAAATGAAAAAAATTATCTTATAGAAACGGTTCCTTTAATTCAAGACGAATATTTTTCTCACTGTAGGATTTTTTTATGCTCGAATTTAATTTGTATCCCAGCGGAGTTGAAAGGCGTTCATTTTTTCCCCTAGAAAATAGTATATAATTGAATTTTATTCCTAATTTAATTCAAATTTTAAGCGTTAAATTTTCTGCTTTGGCGATACTTTGCAGTCTTATATCCTTCGATAAACAAGAATTATTTTTACCACCTGTTCACACATGTGGAGTTACGTAATGGATTTTTATAGTCTAGCTGATGCATTTCAGATTTGTTTAGAGAGATAAATACGATCGCATAAAATGCCAAATTCTACGAAGATGTCTGATGACAGATTAAAATCGAATCTTCATCAGTCATTATTTTAAACAAATAAAAATCATCTCACTCCTCTCGATAACATTTTTTTAAATTGCTTGGATGAAAAAACCGTTAACAATAATCAATTTGCTCAAATTTACATCTTTCTGAATCTGTTGATTTTTTAGTAAAAAAAAACTCTTTCGTCATTTTCTTTTTACGGCTTTGTACGGCAAATATTAATTTTGTGCATTTTAAATCCAATTTTTTTGTTTGCAAGACTGATCTCCAAACATATGATTAAAAGGCATTTTGCTTAACAGAGATGCTGTTTCAAACAAGAGAATATACGATGCGGAAAAGTTTTCTGCTCTTATCTCTAGAAAAATAATTTACACTGGGTTTGTCGCTTGTTAGCGAATTACATGCGCAAGCGAATATCAGAGCCGTTGAAACATTCCCAATTACTGCTAACAAAGTGTACTCAATGGAAAACAAAAAAGTCGTTCAGCTTGTTTCGGAACACTGACATTGTGAAAATTCGAATAGAAAATTCAACGCACGTAAACTTTAGAAATACCAAGCTTTAAAATTTCCTTTGTATAGATAATCGACAATTTGTTTTTAAATTAAACTAAATTTAAATTAGATTAAAGCCTTTTAAATCAAATTTGCAATTCATTGATATTAAATGGAATATTCCAATTGAATAATTTGCTCCTTGGAGCGAATGAACTCCTATCTCGAGTTTTTTTTGCCAATTAATAGATTAGTAGTTACCAGGAAATATTTTTCTTGAAAAGGCATTCGTAATAAAGTAAACAATTATCATCATTGTACAACATCTTATTATAGATTTTTAAAGATATGGATATCTGCTCGTGACTTATAAGAAAAGGGCTTACACGTGGTTTTCGATTAAATGATATGATATGATTTTCTTTTATCACACATACATCGTGATGCCTGAAAATAAGTATGATGATAATTTGCTTTTACATTAGAAGCGTAACTGTTCTGTTATTATTATTTATTTTTGATCGTCAGGGCTGCCACAGACTAATGTACTTGAAAAAAGTAGAAAAAGTGATTAATTCCAGCTAAAAAGTGACTATACCAACACTTATCTACTCAAGAACTTTTATTCTAATACACATTCAATTTTTCGGCTTGCATTTACAAGATCAGATGAAATTCTATTGCTGAATTCAGAGGTTAAATAAACCTTTGACTCTTAACTGCCGTATTTATATTTCGATGTTTTAGAATAGAAATTGTAAAACGAGAAAATAATGAATTCAAATCATTTAAATTTTAATATTGCAGGCTTCACAGCCTAAAATGCTCTCAAAACTGAATAAATAAGGCGATTTTTCACGAAAATAATAATCGGGGGGTAAATTCTCTTAAATAACATTAATTTAGGTACCATATTTTATTCAATATGAAACTTTTTAAATTACAAACCTTTCAAGTAAATAAGAATATTGGAATCGCAACAAAATAAATGTATTTTTAACCAAAAAGATGAATTTTCAACCAAAAATAAAATAGTTAAATTTCAAGTTAAAACTAATAACCAAGTAGTTAAATTTTCAACAAAATAGTTGAATTTTGAAAGAAAAAAGTTTCAAACCGAACCGTTGCATTTTTAACCAAAAATTATGATGAATTTTCGAAAACTTTCGATTTTTATTCCGAATAGATGAATTTTCAACAACAAATGTAATTTTCAACCAAGTCATCTGAATTTTCTTTGAAATAGTTGAATTTTCAGCCAAAAAAGATTAATTTCCTACCAAAAGAGATAAATTTTTACAAAAAAGTTGAATTTTCAACATGAAAAATCGAACGCTTTAGACAATATATCACTCTTAATCCCGAAAAGATCAATTGCCAACAAAAAAATTAATTTTTAACCAAGAAAGATGATTCTCAACCAATTAGCTGAATTTTCAACGAAAAAAAATTTGTTCAACTAGACAGTTGCGTTTAAAGCCAAAAAGTTCAGCCAGGATGACTTTTCTATCCAAAAAATGAATTTTCTATCGAAGAAGACAAATTTGTCAACAAAACAGTTGTATATTCGATCAAAAAATATGACTTTTCAAAAAAGTAGCTGAATATTCAATAAAATAATTAAATTTTCAACCAAATAAGAAAATTTTTACCCAAAAAATATGAATTCTGAACCAAAAATAGTTTGAATCAAGGTTTAGACTACTATATATATTATATCATCTATATTACTATAGATTTCATACACAGATTGATTAAATTTTTCTTTTTTTCAGATCACATATAAAATGAGATGAATTTTCAACTAATTTGGTGAATCATCAACCAAGAAAGTTAGTTTAAAAAAAGTAGTTTTTACAAAAATAGTTCATATTTTAACCAAGTACTTGAATTTTCAACCAAAAAAGATGCATTCTCGAAAAAAAAATATAACGGTTGATGTTTCAATAAATAAAGACTTCAATTTTTAATCAAAAACAGTTTAATTCATCCAAAAAGGAGGAATTATCAACAAAACAGTTGCATTTTTAACAAAAAATATGAAATTTCTATCCAAAGAGATACATTTTCAATAAAATAAATGCACGTTTAACAAAAAACATTCATTTTCAACCGAGAAGGTCAATTTTTATACCAAAAAAGATGAATTTTCAAAGATTGATGACTAAAGTGGTTTTTTTCTTTAAATCAAGTTACTATATTGACTTATTCTTTAAAAATGACTATACAAAGTGATTTCAGTGAGTGCGTGGCAGTCCTGATGATTGATTTTATTTATTTAGTTTATTTCATTTTTTCTCTCAAATCTGTTCCCGAAATTATCAATTAGATGGTCTTGACGTTGAAAATTGGAACATTCCAATTTATTGAGCACATTCCAATTATAAGGCTTGGAATGGAAGTTGGAATTCAAAATATTTAATGAATTCTGGCAAACATGGAATTGAATTAAACTCGAAATTAAATTATTTAATCAGAACATTTCACTGGACACAAGGTTCCAGGCCATTGCGTAAAAGCGTCCCTGTATGACCGTTTTATTAGTTTCGGACTGGTTTCTATCCCATATCGACTTTCTCTATGGATTGTATGTATGCAAGCAAAAATATCTTTATAATTATATAGTTGATATGTATATGTCGGTTAGATATTTCTTTAAAATCGAACTGCATACGCATCGACCGCAAAGTACTTAACGGTAATACATAATACCATTTTGAAATATCTTGAATGATTATAATTTTACGTCATCATGAACCAGAGCCAAAGGGAGGGTGATAATCCTATTTTCAGATTGCTTTAAATTTAAAATATTAAAATCCGTTGTTTTTTCGTCGAAAATTAATTTTTTCGCTGAAGATTTAACTTTACCATTTTTGGTTGAAAATTGATATTTTCAAATTGAAAATTGAACTCTTTAGCAAAAAATTCAACTATTTTGTTATAAATTCGCCTTTTTGGATGAGTTCAACTTTTTTTTCATTTAAAATTAAATCCTGTTTAGTTGAAATATAGACCATTACATTTTTCGTTGAGAATTCGTGTTTTTGGTTGAAAATTAAACTACTTGCTAAAACTTGAACGGCTTTGTTAAAAATTCATTTTTTGTTTTGTTGAAGATTCATCATTTTAGTTGCAAATTCGTATTTGCGTGTTAAAAAATGAAACTATTTTCAGAAAATTCGTCTCTTTTGGTAACATTTTCGTCTTTATTGGTTAAAACTGCAACTGGTTGAAAAATAATATTTTTTTGTTGTGGATTCAACCATTTTGTTGGAAATTCGTCTTTTTTAAATATAATTTAAAATTCGAAAATATTTCAAATAATTCGAAACAAAATGTGGATTTTTGAAGATTTAGAAACAATATTTAGAAGCGTTTTAAGAATTTTGAGTGTTTCAAGAGGCTAAACAAATTTTTAGATTGTAAATTCAAGTTTAAGAATAATTAATTTTAAAGTTAGCTTCTTCAAACGTTAAGAATTTTAATTTTACAGCCATAACATCCAATCTATTTTAATTTACAACATTTATGTAATATTTCAAATTGAACATTAGACATGAAAGAGTTACAACTTATGAAATTTGAAGTAAATTACTTCAAAAAATTAATTTCATGAAATTTAAATGAATTTGAAAACTAAAAATTTAATTTTCATTCTAAATATTCTAATGAAAAATTTGTTTTTGAAAATCTTTAGAAAGATATTCAACTCCACGAAGT
This sequence comes from Andricus quercusramuli, assembly GCA_932178445.1. Lineage (NCBI taxonomy): Eukaryota > Metazoa > Arthropoda > Insecta > Hymenoptera > Cynipidae > Andricus > Andricus quercusramuli. Next base: position 351,023 of record CAKNXH010001364.1, read on the forward strand.
ATGAAGATTAATTTTGAAATTTCGGAATTTCACTAAATATTTGCTAGATTAGAATATTCTTAAATATGACCTAAAACGAATACTGCGCTAAAAAATATATATTTTTTACTTCAAAAAGTGAAAATTTGACCCCGAAATTCACTTTATGAAATATTTTACTAGGCAAGCAAAAATGTTTAATATGAAAAACGTTTATGAAATATTCTAAATTGCAATATTATAGACCTTAACAATTTAAAATGGAAAAGATCGAAATCTTATAGATTGTTCAATTAAAGCATTAAAAATCAGACAATTGATAATGTAAATAGTTATAAATATAATATTTTTTAATGAAAAATTTTACATTGAAAGCTTTAAGTATTGAGTAAATTTTAAATTCAGGGTTTAAAGAATACTTCCGTTTAAAAATGAAAGCCTATTTGAACGATTTTAAAGCGAAAACGTTCAAAATTTTAAAAATTCAGGTTCTAAATGGGATAATTTCAGCTGTATACGAAGCCTTAGCGGCTAAAAATGCTATATTTGCAGCATTAAAGAATGGATAATTTTGAATTGAAAGCATTTAAAGTTACACAGTTAATAAATAAAACTAAATATTGATCAATATTATTAAATAACCTAAAGGAATGAAAGTAAAGAAATTAAAAGCATTCGAAACTTTATAATTTCAAAAAGAAGGCTTTAATTGGCCGCTTCGATGCTTAAATAAGTGTTTGAAATCGTAAAATGTTAAGCTCTTTCAATTTGAATCAATTTTAAATTGAGAACGTTCAAAATTAAATAATTTTTTATAGAACCTGTATAATTTCAAATCACTGGCATTTGAAAGTAAACAACTTTGAATTATGTGTGAATAATTCAAGGTTCTACATAGTCCAGCCAAATTAACATTTCTGTTGGAACAAAATACATCGAGTAATTTTTTTGCTTAAAATGTTTGGGTGAACGTTCTAATGAAATACTGAAACTCTAAACACTGCCAAGCCGTTGCGTATTATTGTTAATTAACAATAACGTGATAATTGAAACAATTTTTTAACACTTTTGTATGGATTGTTGCTCCCAGTTACAGATAGGTAAAAAGTGCATAGGACTCAATTTGCAGGGTATAAGAAAACCCTTCAAAATAACCCTTTTTGAACCCTTTGCGGCTATTTTTTTACGATGCATTAATTTGTAAATTAAGGGTACAGTGCTCTTTGCGAAGTCTGCATTTTAAATAATTTTATTTAAAGAACTAAGATGTGAATAATTTTAACTTTACAGTCTTTTAAATGTAACTTTATTAGATTTGTAGGTGTTAACAATTATAAATTGGAGAAGGAAAACATTAATAGATTAATTGATCGATTTTAAATAAAATAATTTAAGATTAAAGCTTCAAAAATTGGACAATTTTAATTAAATTTCTTTCGATTGTAAATTATTTAGCTTCAAATTGAAATTATAACCTTAAAATATATTCTACTATACATAAAAGAATATTTATCAGAAAAGCATAATAAGTATCAATTTGAATTGTGAAGAATATTTCTCATCAGATACAAGATTATGGTCATACAAATAATGCGGAAAAGTGAATCACAATACAGATACGTTTTTTTTGAGCTTTTATCATTTTACGATATGGACCAGAAAATATGTTCTGATCATAATTATTTGTTATGAAAACATTCATACATATTTTGTATCATTGAGTGTTTAATTATAAATAATCTTCGTTCTCTTTTATCTTTTATACATATTGTCTTTTTCTTAAATGGGTCTGAATCCTTTTGTGGACTGAATTTCTAAAATCCAAATTTAAAAAAAGTAAAAAAAAATCTTGTACATAATTTATCCTACACTGGATTTTTAGCCAACTTATATTCATTGTTCATATTTGTTATAAATTCTCGTCAATCATACGACTATGACAATGAGATAAAGTCAGCTGAACGAAGAAGCTGGTTATTTTTTTTATATTTTTTTTTACGTGAATTTTGAAGTTCACACTCGATTCAACGGGGGTATATAAATAACCGCCAAATGGGAGAAACATTTTCACGCCAACGTGATTCTCATAATGATTCATACTCGAAGGACCAAACCGAATAAAAATCAACTACATGATATTGAGAATTATTATAACTCTTGTGGGAAATACATTTTTTAATGTTTTAAGCTCTTTAATTTTTGTTGCTGCTTTTCTTAATTAATTATTGTAACATAAAGCGTATTTTCAAAATTTGTTATTTCATTAGAATAAAATTGACATTTTAAAAGTAGTTATTCAAATTTCGATAAGTCATTACAAAATGTAAAAAAATTAATAAATCATTTCAATTTATCAATGAAAAATTTCGTTTTTTAAGAACTAATGGTATTTCATGACGTCATTAATTGCCGTATATACCGTGTATGTTTGTCCACCTTCTTTTTTTCAACAAAAGAAGATATCTTGCTAAAATCTCAGGATATTACAGAAAATATTGCAGTGCACGTCAGTATGGCCGATTGAAGTTTGTGTCATGTTTAAAAATTGCATTGCGTTCAATTATAATTTATAATGTAACTTGAGGATAGGGGCTCAGAACCCTGAATCGTTATTATGCAGGGCACTAAAGCCCTGTTCTCTATTACTTTGTCAGTTACAAATGATTGAAATTGGATTATTTTTTGCAGTCCACTCTTATTGATTTATACTGAATTATTTTTAATTCTATTTGGAATTCTCTTGAATTTTAGAATCTACTTGAATTCTTATGAATTCACATAATTCTACTCATAGTCTAGGAGCCAGGGGGGGTGTCGTGGCCGATAGGGGTAACGGGCTCCACCCAAGTACTTTTTATGTATTTTAACCCGCTGAACACGAATTTCGAGGGTGGCTTGTCTAAAAATCAATGGTTAATTAGTTATTACAAATTAATTGTTTAAACCGCTATAAATAGTTTATTATTAGACTTACCAACATTCTATAAACAGCCATACATTTCTTATCTCTTGCAGAACACGTAGATTCTTTCAGATTTGACAAATGCTTGATGAAAGTTGAGATATCCTGATTTTAATTTGACCGCTATATTGTCCGCTTTTGGCGCGCGAGCCCGGACCCAAGCGGACAATATAGCGGTCAAATTAAAATCAGGATATATCGACTTCCATCAATCATTTTTCAAATCTGAAAGAACCTACGTGTTCTGCAAGAGATAAGGAATGTACGGCAGTTTATAGAATGTTGGTAAGTCTAATAATAAACTATTTATTGTGGTTTAAACAATTAAATTGTTAATAACTAATTAACCATTGATTTTTAGACAAGCCACCCTCGAAATTCGTGTTCAGCGGGTCAAAATACATAAAAAGCACGTGGGTGGAGCCCGTTACCCCTATCGGCCACGACACCCCCCCCCTGGCTCCTAGACTATCAATTCAATGGATCACCATTTTTTTTCGTGTTTGTTCCCTTCATTCTAAAGGCTTTTATAAACTCACCTTTAATTCCTAAACATTTCATCAAATTCTTTTGAATCTCCTAAATTTTTCTGAACTTATTTCAATCTTACAGAACTTAATGCATTTATTTGGATTCACTTGAATTGTTTTCAATTCTCTTGCATTTTTTTAAATTCACCATGAATTTTAATGAATTTCATCAAATTATTCTCATTTACTTCAAATTCCTCTATATTCATTTCAGTTTTACTGAATTAATTTTTCCCATCTGAATTCCTTTGAATTTAACTTGAATTGATTTGAAGTGATTATGCGGATTTCAATTCTTATAAATTTCATCGAATTCTATTGAATTCAAAAGAACATTATTCACGTTGTATATTAGTCACTTTTGGTCACTTTTTCAGTCTAAATAGGTAACTTTTTCACTTTCTTCGAGTAAATTAGGCTGTGGCAGCTGTGAGAATAATAAATGCAAAATTTAAATATTCAATTCTTATATTCGATTTATAAAATATTCTATATTGAAAATGTCACAAGATAAGTATTTTGTTCTTTAAATATTAAAGGTCATGGAAAATCTAAAATTATTCAAGGTAATTTGCCCTTAATAGTTTACAAATTTTTAAAAATTATTTTTGTATTCCCTTTTTTAAAAATTCCCAGAAAACGTAGGTATTCAATGAATAAAGATATATTACTGTGGCGCATAATTAAACAACACTTTTATCAGTTTATGCTTAAAAACAAAGCAAACGCAATGTTTATTCTTGAGAGTCGGAAATTGGTTATTCAGTTTGCTGAAGCTACTGAAAGTTTACTCAGTACAAATAAAATGTGCTGAACTACATACACAAGTCCGTTTACACAAATTTAGAACGCTTCTATAATAAAGCTGATATTATTTCACGCTTTCCCTTACATAAGAAAAATTCTTACAAAAATATTTTCAAAATGATTTTACCATTTTTTTTTCTCGTTATTGAGCATCCAAATTTATCCCACAAATGTCTTTCGAATTTCATGAAGGTTATAAATATCGCGCATAATTTTCTCGAGGACTTGAGTTTTTTTCTCGTTTTTTTTAGAAAAAAGGGAGAAAGCAATGAAAAGACGTTTAACGTCAGACTTGGCGCCGCAATTAATTACTCGCGCATTTCTCTTGGTGCAGGTGACGTATAAATATAGACTTTTTTTCTTTATGCGTTTATTCTGCAAGACTTTTCGTATCCTTTCTCCCCGGAAGTTGACGTTTGTTCATCCAACATCCGTATACATTCGCTTCACTATTTCCACTTAAATCAGGTTGAGCTAGGATACATAGATTGAGTTAGATTCCAAACGAGTGGATGGGTAAATATTGAGACGAGAAGTCGAGGAACAGCCGAACAGGTTTGTAACACACAGGTGCATTCGAAAATCTGGTTTGTATCTTAGAGATAATTAACTAACCGGAAAAATATTTGCAGACTTGATACTCTTTCCCCTATTCCCCCTTTCCCCAATTTTTTAAACAAAATTCCTATTTTTTCCGTGTTCTCAAGAAACTTCCCCTTTTTATCGTTTTTTGCTTAAACATGAATTGAATTAGTAGAATCCAAGAAGAAAATCCAAATATTTTGGATTGAGGTTTCATTCTCTATTTAATCGATTAATTGAAAAAGTCTGTTATTATACACTACTGACAGAATGTTTGGGTATATTTCCTTCGACCGTTTGAAAATTCATACTTCACTTAAAAGATATTGAAAGATTAGACAATTTCGCATCGAATCCGCCTAGGTTGAAATTATTTTAATGAACGAGTCAAAAAATATTGAGCTTTAAAGTGAAATTTTTTTTTAGCAAAATGAACATTTTGAAATCTCGAGTTCAACTCTTTGTCAAATCTTAAAAAATGACCCTCAAAATTTGGAAAAAATGATAAAATCAAGAGTTAATCCTACTCTTCAAATACAAACTAAGAGCACGATTGAATTGATGTAATTGCGGAGTATTCATAAAAAATATTCACCCAAATTTTAGCGAACATTTTTCTAGATTTGGCAAAGAGTTAAATTCAAGATTTCAAAATGTTCACTTTGCTAAAAAAAATTTTTACTTTGAAGCTACATATTTTTTGTCTCTTTCATTAAAATAATGTCAACGTAGGCGGCTTCGATGCGATACTGTATAATCTTTTAAATGATTCTCATTTCAATTCGTAGATTTAGTTTCTGCACAGATAATCTTCTTTGAAGTGAAGTATGGATTTTTAAGCATTCAAAGGAAATGTACCAAATTCAACTACTTGACTAAAACTTGAACTGCTTTGTTAAACAAATTTGTTTAAAAATAATTTCCTGAACTGAAAATGGAGATAATCAATCTTTGATTAAAAATTTAACTATTCGATTTTTCGCTGAGAATTCATCTTTTTTTTTAAATTTCAACTACTTGGTTGAATGTTGAACTGCATTGTTAATAATTCTTTTTATTGGCTGCTGCGTCAACTATTTTGTTGAAAAATCTTTTTTCTTTTTGCTGAAAATTGATCATTTTTGGTTGAAAATTCATGTATTCTGTGCAAAATTCATCTTTTTCTTGAAATAATTTGTTAAGAATTCACTTTTTTAGTTAAAAATTTGTACCTTTTGCTTAAAAGTTTAACTGTTCGATTGATACATTTTTTTGGGTGAAAATTCAGCTATTTTATTGAAAATTCCTGTTTTGAAGTTAAAAATTGTATTTTTTTCGAAATTTTTACAATTTGGTTTAATTTTTTTTTGTTGACCGAAAAATCTTTGTTGCTTGTGGATTCAACTATTTTCTTGAAATTTCGTCTTTTTGGTTGAGTTTAACTATGTTATTGAAAATACGCCTTTTTGTATACAAAATTCGTCCTTTCGGATTGAAAATTCATCTTTTTTGGTGGAAAAGTTCTTGATTTGAAATTCATCTTTCTCAATTGAAAATTTAACTGTCTTCTAAAACATTCGTCCTTTTGGCTTTTAGATTCAACTGTTTACTTAAAAATGCAAATGGTTGTGGTTAAAGTTTCATATTTTTTGTTTGAAAATTCTAACATTTGGTTGATAATTCATCTTTGTAGGTTGAAAATACAATTATTTGATTGATAATTCAACTATTTCATGAAAAACAAATTTCTGATTAAAAACTTAAGCATTTCATCTTGAATTCAGTATTGTACCGATATATGCATTAATTTGATTTAAAAGAATGTATGTCTCTATTGCTCCCCTATTTTTGTGTAAAGTCGCCCTGTTTCCCCTGTTTTGAGAGTATTTTCGACTGTTGAAGTCCGTATTTGTTAAAATTAACACAATTTTATTATTGCTGTTTTAATTATAGCGTATGGTTATTATATGGTCAATAAAATATTTGTTCGGCCCAAAAAAAGTTGTGGTTTGTATGGTTGATTTCATTTCATTTTCATTTTATACCACTTACCCGACTTCTACCATGGCGACAATAGAGTTTGAAACTGAGTATTTTTTAATTTCGAAGTCACTTTTTCAAGATTTTTAAACAAATTCAAATTGATACAGAAACAATTATTGAATCAAAAAAATTCAAAAATATAAATTTATCTACGTATTAAAACTCATGAGGAATCCAAGTTGCACTAAAAATTAGTTCTAATATATAAATTCTTTAAAAAATGTTTAAATTGAAATTAAATAAAATATTAATTTGCAATTAAATTTTATAAAGACTCGTGTATTCAAAAAATGATATCCTTTGAATTCAATTATGTCCATCTACATTGTACAATAGAATATTAAAAAAAATCTGCCCGCTTCGCGGGCACATTCTCATCGCGCGCTTTGCGCGCGGCTCGCTTCGCTCGCAAGTTTGAGCGCGCCTAGGGCGCGCACCTGTTGGATCTCGCGCTTCGCGCTCGATAATGTATTCACCTCGCGCTACGCGCTCGGACGCATTTGTCTGACACTTTAAGCTCAGTTCCTCTAGGTTTTCCCACTTCGTGTGCTCGTTATTGCGCGCTTCGCGGGCTATTAGTAAGTTTCATCGTTATGGCCTGATTTTCGTTTAATCATGTCAGTTTTACATAAAAAGAAGAACTAATTTACTTAAGGTTCTACCGACCTTAAGGAACACATTCTCATCAAGACACTCGCGCTTCGCGCTCGATGTTTCGTTTAAAAATTATGTAAACCTCGCGCTCCACGCTCATTTCTGTTGATCGTATAGTAGAAACTCAAAACTTTGAGCGCGCTCGCGGCACGAAATTTGGTCGTCGCGCTTCGCAACGACCATATGTTACCATCTATGTCCTTAGATAAAAATGACTAAATTTGTATTTTATTCAAAATGAGGAAGGAAATTCCTTTACTTCAGCGTATATTTTTCATATCTTTCTAATAAATCCTACTATCGGAATGATTTTTTCCAACTATCAGAAAAGGGGAGAAAAAAAGTATCTAAGTCATTTTTGGAACATATATATGATAAATTTTTAAATGATTATTGAAAAATGGACATTGGAATTTTGTTTGGTTCTCTTTCTTCTTTATTCCCGCCCTAAGTTTATTTTGGAGACTAAAAGGTTATGGTCAGTATTGCATTCAGAGTCCATCATGACTCTTGTATCTTTTACTATTTCTCTTAGCCTTTCATCCGTAATAACGAAGTCAATTGTACTGTGGATATTTTCTTTTCGCCAGGTAGACATGCGGATCATTTTATGTCTAAACCAAGCATTTGTAATAAATATGCCCTTTTCTAAGAACAAGCTGACTAATTTTTCCCTGTTACAATTTTTTCTTCTTGGATCCCCAGACTTACTAAGCACCCTTTCTGTATCTGTACCCTGACGTTGGACAACGACCCATCCGTTTACATCTCCTAGCAGAATGATTCTTTCACCTTGATCGCAAGAACTTATTGTATCATTTAAAGTGTCCCAGAAGGCGTCTTTGACATCTCTTGATCCTTAATCTTTGAGATGCTGTCTTGCTTCTTGATTCATAATCGAATCGACTACAATGTGACTCGCTATCTACTCCTGACCATATTTGAAAACAGCCTTTCAACACCCTGTTTTCTATGTTTCCACTTTCGCAACCCTTTTCCTTTGTCTCTGATACACATAGAATATCTAGTTTTTTTATGTGCGTAGTTTCTCGTAATA